>OY743217.1:14707301-14930532 GCA_963555745.1 Cardamine flexuosa
ATGCTATTTTCGTGTTTAAAACATCATCTTTTTATGGATTATGTTAGTTTTGTAACATCAAGTTAACATGACACGTCGACTATACACCCAATGGTTGTTTAGCGGGTGACTTTGGAGGTGGGGGGATTGATCTGCACAAAGTTGACCTCATGATTTTTCTTGCAAAAAAAATAAATCTCGATGGTTTTTTGCACAAAACCCCTTTTTATTTAATCATAAAGGAGGCAGAACATACCTATTATTATAATTACTTTGGATAAGGCATAATATCACGATATCTATAATATTTATGTTATATAAACATAAATTTATAAATTGAAAGAAAATGTGTACCTTACTATCATTTTTATTAGTATGAGTTTTTATTCTCTTATCATCTTTGTTTGATTTTATTTTTACATTATATTGAATTATTATATAATCAATACAAATAATAAAATTTTAGAGTTTTTCTGCATATATTGTGATTCGAATTTTTATAAATAGACATATATTACTCAATCAATAACAAAAAAAAGAAAATGCTCAACATTTCATATCAGTAGAGATGCCAAATAGAGTATGACCAGATACAAGTAATTCCGACATAGGGCTTTGTTGATCCGCAAGATAGATACAATTATTATAATCAATATAACTTGAAGCAACCCAACCTTATTTGCTCTATAATAATACTCCCATAAATATTAAAATCCTCAAACAAAAACTACATTAAACGATTCACGAAAAAATCAATTTAAATAACTCAACTTAATCAATTTAAACCAAAATACTGCAATAAAATAAATAAACAATAAATCCAGGTATGTCATCTCCTTTCTGCAACCTTGGTCCCACGAGATCCACCAAGCTAAACTTTTTATTTACCTGCACCATTACGAAGAGATGCCTCAGTATTTAATAAACACTGAGTGAGGCAATCAACCCGTCTCACGGCTATACACACTGGCCAACAAATATTTTCCTAGCATAATAAATATGCTTACAGGATTCAGCAACCAACACAACAACAATTTTATTTATTAATTATTAACTTAATTAATTAATTTAATTCGGCAAAAATTCAGCAACTACTCTATATATTTAATTTTAATAATTTTTCAGCAATTTATTTCAACATAAATTTATTCTATCATTTTTGATAATTTAATTCATAGGAATTAATTTATTAATTAGTAATTAATTAAATTAAATCAATTCAGCATAAAAATTAATCAACAAACTCAGTAAATCAGCCAATCAACAAAACAACACAGAAAACCCTAGCACAAATCTATTAGACTAGAAATAATCCATAAAACTCAGATAAGCTACGGTATTGCACTCACTCAAAAACCAACCAGAAATTTCTGCAATAATTTTCTGCAACTTTTCGAAACTCTCCGGGATATCTAAACCCTACATTCTCCCAACACAAAACCTAAAAAATAGTAAAAAATTTAATACTTAACATTTTAATAATAAACTAAAAGTACATGATTCAAATAATCGAATCATCTTCTTCGACAAAACTCTGCAACTACAACACCACCGTTAACGACGTGACTGATCACCACCAATCAACACCACACTCCGATGAACCTCAATCACAGACCAAACTTCTGTCAAACACCATTGATCTCCACGTAAACACCGCCATACTCCATCCCCACACCGTCACGATCTCCACACCAAGAAAACCCCTCCACCGTCAAGTCACCATCAATCACCATGATTGACTCCACAACGACCTTCCTTTACTCTTTTAACAACCTTCCTTTTTAGGAACTTCTAACACACTCCACTTAAGCATATAGAGTACTCCCCGCTTTAAAAATACTAAACACCTTTGGCAAAACTCTTGCTTCATTCTCAAGCCTGCGATCACAACTTGATCATACTTCTTCCAGAAACTCAGTAACTCCTTTGTTATATCTCCAATGACTAAAATTTACAACACCAACAAAACTAATTACAGCAAGGTCAACAACTAGAACTTCAGCAAGATCAATCAACAATAATCTATGACCCTCCCACAACTAGATCCACCAACAAGGTTCTACAATACTCCTACAACAACACCCACCAACAAGGATCTACAATACTCCTACAACAACACCCACCAACAAGGATCTACAATACTCCTACGACAAGATTCTCCAGCAAGGATATACAACACCCCTTCTTCACTCCACAACCACACTCTAGGCCACACTCACAGTATGTAATCCAGCTTCAACTCTACCAGCTTTTCCACCACAACCACCCCTAAGGGTGTAACAACAACTCTCCTTGTATTAACCATAGGGAAAACAACAAAATACTAATCTTTCCAACAATTAAAACAGCAACAAAAAGAGTCTTACCGTGGAATGGATGACATACCCCGAACCCCACAACAAAAGAAAGATAAAGCTACAGCTAACAACAATCGAACAATACTCGATTCACAACAGACAACCATTTCAGCACAGCTGGAAATTTACAAGTCCTAGAAACAACTCCGCTCTAATACCATATTGAAACAACCCAACCCAATTTGCTCGATAATAATATTCCCATAAATATTAAAATCCTCCAACAAAAACTACATTAAACGATTCATGAAAATCACATCAATTTAAATAACTTAACCAATTTAAACCAAAATACTGCAATAAAATAAATAAACAATAAATCCCGGTCATTCATCCCCTTTCCGAAGCCTTGGTCCCACGAGATCCAGCAAGCTAATCTTTTTTTTTACCTACACCATTACAAAGAGATGCCTCAGTATATAATAAATACTGAGTGAGGCAATCAACCCGTCTCACAGCAATACACACATGCCAACAAATATTTTCCTAGCATAATAAATATGGTTACAGGATTCAGCAACCAACACAACAATAACTTTATTAATTAATTAATTATCAGCAATTAATTAATTAATTAATTCAGCAAAAATTCAGCAATTACTCCATATATTTAATTTCAATAATTTTTAGCAATTTATTTCAACATAAATTTATTCCATCATTTTCTGCAACCTATAGGACAGTATTGCTTTAAGAACAACCTAATTGACACTGGAGCTAGCGTGAACATGATGTCACCCAGCCAAGCTAAGAAGCTAGGGTTTCTCTCCATGAAACCAATTACCATGGAAATTGAGATGGCTGATGGTACATCAAGAAAACCAGTAGGGAAACTCTTAAACATTGCTGTCAAGCTTAATGGAAGTTATGCGCTAGTTGACTTTGTTGTCCTTGCATTGGATGAAAAATGGAAAGGGATTATACTTGACAGGCCTTTTCTGGCAACAACCAGAGCCTTAATTAGCATCCCCAAGAGAAGGATTAAACTTAGATTCAAAGACACCTCCAAGATCTTTTACGTCAATACTGTCGATAGAGTCCCCACCATAATAGGTCAAGCTTTCATTATGAAAGATGTGGAATATGTTGATGCTGTTCATCCAATGGACATGACTACGAGAAGCGATGTTGCTGAAACTCTAGCAGAAATAAACTTTAAATCTACTGAAGAAAATATGGAGTACATGATGAGGGGTGTCACTGCGAAGCCCAAGACCAAGGTAGAAAACCAGCTACCAGATGAGGAAGATACCATTCCTCCAATGAACCCAGAACCCAATTAAAATAAAACTAAGTCAGGCTAGTGATTTTGCAAAAACAAGCGCTGGTTGGGAGGCAACCCAACATGTTCTTTTAAATTTTCTTTTTGCATTTGAATTAATAAAACTATTTTATTTTATTTTCCTTCAGTTATTTTACTTTATTTTATTATTTTTCAAAATAAGATATGATGATGTTTTTGTGTTGTGCTGACTGAAAACATGTGTAAAACGCAGAAGCTACGAATTTCAAGAAGTTTCAGGACTCTGAGATCGACCAATCCTTCCCAGATCGATCGATCCCTGAGACAAGAAAAACTGAAAACCGGTTCATGTACAGATCAATGCTCCCTTTTGGTCGTAAAACTCCTTCCACGGTTTATGGTTTGCTTTCTTGTCCACAATTCATTATCTCCAGTGTTGTTTCGCAGCACCCTTTTTCTTTGATTTTATATCACTGCGGACCGCAGTGATTTAGGTCTGGGAGAAGGGGTGACTGCTTTCATATGTTACTAACACTGTGTTTTCTTTTGTTTCTTTGTCAAAAAAATAAAAAAATAAAACAAATAAAACAACTTTCAAAAATAAAACTTTTTCATTATTCTTGAGTCATTTTATTGAGTCAAAATATGAGATTTAAAATTTTTCTTAGTTTTCATTTTATGTTGACATTTATTGGACTTAGTTCAAGGAAGATTGGAAAGACCATCAATAGATCAAGTTTACCAGAAGCGACCTATCCTTTGAAAATCTGAATGATCCGGCGTTGGCTCTATCTACTTGGACCTTTAACTTGGACTAATCTTCTCACTTAGGGGCTCGATATCGCAAAAGGATCATATACATCTGGAGTTCACCCCATTCTTATTGGAGCTCCAGATGGCCAAGCTCATTTTTAGCTTGGTTCCACACCTTTACACCCTTTTTCATTCAGACCTCAGTCCTCTTTCGCAACATTAGGAGCATTTGCAAACAAGTGCAAAAACTACGGAGTATGGGAGCCGGTATAACCAAATGTTCCAAGGATATTCGAGTAAGTTTTCTAGTATCAAGTACTTCATCTATATTAGTTTGAGTTGACTATTGGTGCACTTTTTATATTTTGATGTACATGGTTAGAACTGGTTACAACTTCCCCTTCTCAGAAAAAATGCTTTAGGATCGACCGATTCTATCTTGATAGTTAGTTATTTGTTTCTGTTATTTATTTTAGCACCAATAGCTACTCTATTAGGATCATCATATAGAAGCTTACTTAGAGTCCAAGGTTCAGAAGGTTTTTTACCATCTTTGGTTTCCGTCTCATTGTGATTTTGCGCAATGGCTTACACCAGAGTTCATTTGTCATGCCTAACCATCACCTTCAAAATGACCCCCCGTTACTAGCCCTTAGCGATTGAGACTCCCTTTGTGAGACTGCACGCAACACTTAATGAATGTTAAAGGGCCAACAATGGAGATTTCAGAAGTTCCCTTTGATCTCGGATGCTAGAGTATGGTAATGTTTGATATGCTTATGGTAAAATACATGTTGTACTGCTAAATTCAATTAACCTTTCACAAGGTTTCTTTTTGGTTTACATGATCAACATGGTGGTTTCTAAAGCTAAGCGTAAGTTCCCGTTTTTCAAACTTTCACTTCTGAACTTTGTTTCATTGCCTTGTTTTTTACTTGAGGTCAAGCAAGGATTCAAGTCTAGGAATGTGATGAGTGTCTATTTTGATCCGGTTTTTATTATTGTTTTACTTGTTTTATTGAGTCTAGAAGTTAGGTTTTGTGTTCTTCTAGCCGGTTTTAGTGTATTTTCAGGTTTTCCCTTCCTTGGAGCTAAAATGGGCAAAATGGAGCAACTTTGGATGTTTTTACACATCATTGGATTTTGGAGACATCCTGGATCAACCAATCCTGAAAAAGATTGACCAAGCATGACGAGGATCGACCGATCCCGAAGCAGATCGACCAGTCAAAGGAATCTATGAGGAGGCACGGACCAGAGGAAGAAGATCGATTGATCCTAGTCGGATTGATCGATTCCGATCACGAATATTCTCCAGATCGCACATTTACTCCGAGTTTTGACATAGAAGACACTCTATAAATAGAGATCCTTTCCTGAGCAGCCAGAGAGACCTAGACATGATTTTTACTGTTACTCAGTTATTTTTGTTTTCAGTTTTAGATTTGTAAACTTTTACATTAATTTTTCTCAGATCTATAAAGTTTTCATTGCATTTTCAAGATCTACATTTTGTCTTCATCTCTTTCTTTGTGTTTTCAACCATACAACATCATGATCTATCAACCTATTGCCATGGTTAAGTAGATCTATATGTTGGGAGATGAGATTTATTCAAAGTGATTTAATGTTTAATTAGGTTGTTGTTATAGATTAGAATTATGAATATTAGATCTCTACTTCTATGAAACAAATGCTTTTGTTAGGTTGACGAATCAATCAAATGATTCATAGGGTTTTATAGTACAACTAGTGTTGGCTATTCTACCCGGAGTCTATAATTTGTAGGCTTGATTTTCAGATTTCCAAGAGTTGAAGCTGGATCTACAAGTGAACTCTATCAAACTAGCTTGAAATATGCTATCATAGGGTCCTAGCGGATTTATGGTAGAATAATATTTGCTTTTAATAAAAAGATTTATTTTGGTACAGTGTTTGTGTTCTAGATCTAGGTCATTTAATTGCTAATCTGGTTATATATCCTTTTTATTTATTTAAATCCATGTAGTTTCCCAGATCCCAACATTTGTTTTAAATTGATTTATTTCCTTAATTAAAATATTTTTATTCGGATTTTATTCGGATTTCCATTCATATCACTTTCCATATTTTTCATCCTATCTCTGTTTAGATCTACGGATCTATAGTGCTCTTTACTCTCGGTGGATCAATCCCATCATTATATTACCGCGCACAATTGTGCACTTGCGGGAACCATTGGTTGGGTAAAACCTGGTAATAATAAAACCACATCATCACACTCCATAACTAACAGTTCAGCTCTGCAAAACTCCACAGCCACATCATGACTCAGCAACTTCTTGTCAACAACACGGCTCCGCATATACTACAACCAACAACACCGTTATTGACCCAACTCAGAATAGCCTTCCCGGCTAACATCACAACACAACTCAGAATAGCCTTCCCGGCTAACATGACAACACAACATAGCATTTCGGCTATCTACACAACACAACTTAGTCTTTCGGCTATCAGCACAACACAACATAGCCACCAGACCCCACTTGGTATGAATAAATCTGCGCCTACCCTATCTGCAGAACAGCTTAGCGCAGTAAGAATGACAAAACATCTTGGAGTCCAGCATGACCCGATCAGCTAAGTCCAGCAAGATCCTAAGATCTCAAGTAGCTTACTAAACAGCATCAGGAATCACACAGAAACCCAACCGGTAAACACCACACAGCAATGAGATTCCACAGCAAGGAATCTCATCAAACAGCTTTAGGGCAATATCCTAATCAGCCAAACCAAGTATTAGGATCACAAGGCATGATCCCCACAGCCAAACCAAGTATAACAATAACAGCATGTACACTATATTCAATTAAAAAATTCTTTATTTTTATTATTGAATAACTGTTCTTTTCATGCAACTTTCCTTGTCAAGAAACTTTCCTTTCCAGACAATTTTCCTTGTTAGGAACCTTTCCTCTTCTAGCAACCTTCCTTTTTAGAAACTCCCAGCACACTCCACTTAAGCATATAGAGTACTCCCCGCTTTAAAAATACTTAACACCTTTGGCAAAACTCTTGCTTCATTCTCAAGCCCGCGAACACAACTTGATCATACTCCTTTCAGAAACTCAGTAACTCCTTTGTTATCAACAATGACTAAAATTTATAACACCAACAAAAATACTTACAGCAAGGTAAACAACTAGACCTACAGCAAGATCAATAAACAATAGTCTATAACCCTCTCACAGCTAGATCCACCAACAAGGTTCTACAATACTCCTACAACAACACCCACCAACAAGGATCTACAATACTCCTACGACAAGATTCACCAGCAAGGATATACAACACCCCTTCTTCAGTCCACAACCACACTCTAGGCCACACTCACAGTATGTAATCCAGTTTCAACTCTACCAGCTTTTCCACCATAACCACCCCTAAGGGTGTAACAACAACTCTCCTTCGATTAACCATAGGGAAAAAAACAAAATACTAATATTTCCAGCAATTAAAAAAACAACAAAAAGAGTCTTACAGTGGAACCTCTTTACCGGCTGGAAAGGATGACATACCCCGAAACCCCACAACAAAAAGAAAGAAAAAGCTACAGCTAACAACAATCGAACAATACTCGTTTCACAACAGACAACCATTTCAGCACAGCAGAAAATCTACAAGTCCTAGAAACAACTCTGCTCTGATATCATATTGAAACAACCCAACCCAATTTGCTCGATAATAATATTCCCATAAATATTAAAATCCTCCAACACAAACTACATTAAACGATTCACGAAAATCACATCAATTTAAATAACTCAATTTAACCAATTTAAACCAAAATACTGCAATAAAATAAATAAACAATAAATCCCGGTATGTCATTCCCTTTCCGCAGCCTTGGTCTCACGAGATCCAGCAAGCTAAACTTTTTCTTTACATGCACCATTACGAAGAGATGCCTCAGTATTTAATAAATATTAAGTGAGGCAATAAATCCGTCTCAAAACTATACACACAAACCAACAAATATTTCTCAAGCATAATAAATATTCTTACAGGATTCAACAACCAACACAACAACAACTTTATTAATTAATTAATTATCAGCAGTTAATTAATTAATTTAATTCAGCAAAAATATAAATTCAACTTCCCGTTCGCGAGACACAGATGTTACAATTCTCCCCTACTAACATAGATTCGTCCTCGAATCTTACAACTCTAATCCCCTCGCAAAAAGGACTCAAATACTAACCTTACATCAGTTTTTATTTCTCTTGGCAACCACTGGCCAATACAGCTCAACCACTAAAACCGCTCACTTCACTTATTTCACATCCAAGCTTCTCAGATCACAATTCGTACCGTCCCTCTCACAACCAGATATCCTTCGAGCGACAGAGAATCCACCGAGAACCAAATATTTTCTTTCAGAAATCATGACTATTCTGGCCCTCGAACTCCCAACCAGCTAACCTCGCAAGGTTACATGACCACAACTTATTCTTTTTTAGAAAAAACAACCTCAGCCCGCCATATTTCAATCCTTAGAATGTCAACCACAACATACTCTTATCCAAAATATCAGCCACAACAACAACGGCTTGGGTAGGTCGATCTAGTTAGGATCAATCATTCGCCTTGGCTCAACATGATCTTGGCTACTGCCTCAATCAACAGCTTATCACACTTCATAACTAACAGTTCAGCCTGCATAACTCCACAGCCACATCACGGCTCAGCAACTTCTTTGTCAACAACACGGCTCCGCATATACTACAACGAATAACACGGGTTAACCATAATTCAACGGTTAACGACACAACTCAGAATAGCCTTCCCGGCTAACATCACAACACAACATAGCATTTCGGCTATCTACACAACACAACTTAGTCTTTCAGCTATCAGCAGAACACAACATAGCCTTTCGGCTATCAGTACAACACACCATAGCCTTTCGGCTATCAGCATAACACAGCATTGTGAAACATGTATTTTTCGTGTCTAAGAATGCATGGAGGGTTTCAATTCCTCATTGTTGTTTTAATACTTGAGGTGTCAATCCATAATGGGTGATGTGCTAGCAATCAAGATGTGATCAGATACAACTAATTCAAGCCAATTATAAAGTGAAGGGTTTATCTAACAACCTAAGTGAACAGAAATGCAGAAAGTAAACTAAATACAAGGCGCTGTCACACACGTCAAGTCAAAAGCAAGAAAGTGAAAAGGAAAGCACTCGACCAGAGTGGTCGAGTGGTTTGGTCGAGCTAAGCAAAAGTGAACAAAGCAGAACATAACTAAACAAGCAAGCAAGAGAGGTGATAGGGATCATAGGGATGAACTAATTGACTAAGGGATCACTTTCATAACCTGGGTACTTAACAAACACAACCTATTTCAAGGCTAATCCTCTGACGATAGATATCTAAACCAATCAAACCCACTGTGGTGGTGAATAATCTTGAACCCAATAACTCAACATACCCAATTTTTCCAAAGCCAAGCTATTGGACAAGCTTTAAGAATCAACCTACCTAAGTCAACATAATTTCCTAACAATAGCTTTGAGTATCATGGGTTCCCAAACACCATTGAAGCATACTCTCTACAGGTTAATATAACTATATCTCTGGAAAAAGCTAATCAAACAATCTACAAGCACTGTCGTGAAGAGATTATCTAAGATCATATTCAAGTTGATCAGAAATGAATAAGCATTAAGAACTCTCACCCAAAAAGGATTTAAAGCATTTAAGAACTTGAAACTACCAGATTAATCAAGATCCACCCTAATCTAATCCATCCCTAATAACCCTAAAGCTAACTATTCAGATCCTAAAATCATAACTAATTGTTCAAACCCAGAAAACTCTAAAACTGATATATAAGATAGATCAGACAGAGATGAGAAGGTTTTGATGAAGAAACTAAATGCAAATATTGATTCAATAAAAAGATATCAAAATAACAAAGTCTAAAATCAAGAACAATGAAGAACAAGAGAGAGAAAGTTAAAAGAGGCAAAAAAACTAAAGATGAGGTAGCATAGGCGTGGGTTTTGACCTACAAGGGGTATTTATAATAAAATGGTCAAAACCCTAAAAGCACAAGAAGTTAAGATAAGTTTCCAGGAAATCCAGAGAGACCAACTCGACCATACTGGTTGAGTGGTGTGGTCAAGCTGGTTCAGGCTCCAGTTTGATATGTCTTCACTCTTTGAGATGTATCTTCCAAATGGCTGAATGGAATGCTTCGATTCTTGTCCCATGTGAATCTTGATTCTTCTAGCTTTCCAATGGTATAAAGAAATCCCAATTTGGTTCATAGTAAAGTCTTCAAATGTTGACAAACTTCTGATGTTCTGAAGTTGTCCAACGTCTCCTTATCTCCAAAAGCTCCAAAAGTACCTAAAATCAACTCCAAAATGCAATATATATGCAATGCTCATGCAAAAGACCCTAAAACTCAAAAGGAAGTGAAATACGCATATAATGGTATAAACATGGAATGAATAAGCACTAATATGATGATAAATGTATGCTTAATACTAGTAAAATACAATTTTATCACATTGTCTATACTCGGTTCAATACTTCTGGAATCTGTCACCACCAGATCCCACTTGTTTGAATAAATCTGCGCCTACCGAATCTCCGGAACAGTTCAGCGCAGTAAGAATGACGAAACATCTCGGAGTCTAGCATGACCCGATCAGCTAAGTCCAGCAAGATCCTAAGATCTCAAGTGGCTTACCGAACAGCATCAGGAATCACACAGAAACTCGACCGATAAACACCACACAGCAATGAAATTCCACAACACGGAATCCCATCAAACAGCATTAGGGCAATATCCTAATCAACCAAACCAAGTATTAGGATCACACGGCATTATCCCCACAGCTGAACCAAGTATAAAAATAACAGCATGTACACTATATTCAATAATTTTTTGTTTTGTTTTTAAAATTGAATAACTGTTCTTTTCATGCAACTTTTCTTGTCAAGAAACTTTCCTTTCCAGACAACTTTCCTCTTCTAGCAACCTTTCTGTTTAGGAACTCCCAACACACTCCACTTAAGCATATAGAGTACTCCCCGCTTTAAAAATACTTAACACCTTTGGCAAAACTCTTGCTTCATTCTCATGCCCGCGATCACAACTTGATCATACTCCTTCCAGAAACTCAGTAACTCTTTTGTTATCTCCAATGACTAAAATTTACAACACCAACAAAACTCCTTACAGCAAGGTCAACAACGAGACCTACAACAAGATCAATCAACAATAATCTATAACCCTCCCGCAGCTAGATCCACCAAAAAGGTTCTACAATACTCCTACAACAACACCCACCAACAAGGATCTACAATACTCCTACGACAAGATTCACCAGCAAAGATATACAACACCCCTTCTTCACTCCACAACCACACTCTAGGCCACACTCACAGTATGTAATCCAGCTTCAACTTTACCAGCTTTTCCACCACAACCACCCCTAAGGGTGTAACATCAACTCTCCTTGGATTAACCATAGGGAAAACAACAAAATACTAATCTTTTCAGCAATTAAAACAACAACAAAAAGAGTCTTAGCATGGAACCTCTTTACCGGCTGGAAAGGATGACATTACCCCGAAACCCCACAACAAAAGAAAGAAAAAGCTACTGCTAACAACAATCGAACAATACTCGTTTCACAACAGACAACCATTTCAGCACAGCAGAAAATCTACAAGTCCTAGAAACAACTATGCTCTGATATCATATTGAAACAACCCAACCCAATTTGCTCGATAATAATATTCCCATAAATATTAATATCCTCCAACACAAACTACATTAAACGATTCACGAAAATTACATCAATTTTAAATAACTCAACTTAACCAATTTAAACCAAAATACTGCAATAAAATAATAAACAATAAATGCTGGTATGTCATCCACTTTCCGCAGCCATGGTCCCAAGTGATCCAGCAAGCTAAACTTTTTCTTTACATGCACCATTACGAAGAGATGCCTCAATATTTAATAAATACTGAGTGAGGCAATCAACCCATCTCACAGCTATACACACAGGCCAACAAATATTTTCCTAGCATAATAAATATTGTTACAGGATTCAGCAACCAACACAACAACAATTTTATTTATTAATTAATTATTAACTTAATTAATTAATTTAATTCGGCAAAAATTCAGCAACTACTCTATATATTTAATTTTAATAATTTTTCAGCAATTTATTTCAACATAAATTTATTCTATCATTTTTGATAATTTAATTCATAGCAATTAATTAATTAATTACCAATTATTTAATTAAATCAATTCAGCACAAAAATTAATCAACAAACTCAGTAAATCAGCCAATCAACAAAACAACACAACACAGAAAATCGTAGCACAAATCTATTAGACTAGAAATAATCTATAAAACTCAGATAAGCTACGGTATTGCACTCACCCAAAAACCAACCAGAAATTTCTGAAATAATTTTCTCCAACTTTTCAAAACTCTGCGGGATATCTAAACCCTACATTCTCCCAACACAAAACCTAAAAAATAGTAAAAAATTTAATACTTAACATTTTAATAATAAACTAAAAGTACATGATTCAAATAATCGAATCATCTTCTTCGACAAAACTCTGCAACTACAACACCACCGTTAACGACGTGACTGATCACCACCAATCAACACCACACTCCAATGAACCTCAATCACAGACCAAACTTCTGTCAAACACCATTGATCTCCACGTCAACACCGCCATACTCCATCCCCACACCGTCACGATCTCCACGCCAAGAAAACCCCTCCACCGTCAAGTCACCATCAATCACCATGATCGACTCCACAACGACAACAACATGAGTCAACTAAGAGAGAGAGAGAGAGAGAGAGAGAGAGAGATCCTTACCGTAAGAGATGAGAGCGGAGAGGAACTCAACGAAGACTGGACGATCCAACGACGGCACGACGTGACGGTCACCACGAAGCTTAGCTCTTCTCTCCTTTCTCACGCATCTACCAGCTCCTCTCTCTCTCTCTCTCTCTCACGCCACCATTAATTCTCACTCTTCCTTTAGGAGGCGACATAAATGAGAGAACAACAGAGCCAGGAGGCGACTAATTTAGGAGAAGGCTATGGCTCGACAAGAATTTCTGATTTATCAAAATGAACCAATCCCAACTTTCTAATCCAACAGAAACAACCCCAAACTTTTCTATTCTTCTTTATAACACCCCAGATTTTATTCATTTAAATAAAAATCTGTAAACTCAGCTCTTTAATAAAAAAAAATATAAATTCAACTTCCCGTTCGCGGGACACGGATGTTACATAATTAATAAAATTTGAGATTTTTTCTGTATATATTTTGATTCGAATTACTCAATCAATTAAAAAAATGTATGTTCAACATTCCATATTAGTAGAGATGTCAAATAGATTATGACCTGCAAAATAGATACAAGTAATTGCGACATAGAGATTTGTTGATCGCAAATATATCGGAGTTTACCCACAGATTGGTGTACCGGTCTGCAAACTACCAAATTTTAACAAAATTAAGTAAATTATATATAAAAATTAATAGTTGTGTTGTTGAAAATAATATATGATATATTTGAAAATATAAAGATTTTTCTGATTAGAATATGTACGAAAAAGATAATATTAAAAATATTTCTATTTAAATTTTTTTTTATTTTATAAAAAATAGTATTTAAGTTAAATAAATAATCAAAACTTCGGACCAGCTAGCTATCATGTGAATATAGTGGGACACATTTGGACTTAAGAACCACAAAAAATATAAGTTACCTAACCAAAAAGACTAACACTTTATAATTTAATGAATTTAAAATTATATGTAAGTAAAAAAAATATTTAAACAAAACCAACAAAATATAAACAATTATAAATTATATTGAAAACTGATGAAAAATATTAAAAATAAAATATAAATATTATTTTATTGATTAAATAAAAATTGGTTTGAGGTATACCGCAAGTTCTTCTCTAATTATTATTGACAATGAGAGAATGAATTGATATCTTGTTAAACTTATATATTTATAATAGTAGTAAACTTGGTCACTAAGTGATTTACTCGTTAAAATATATATATAACTATAGTTAGATATTATCTTACACCACAAAAGAGGCCTTGACGCCATTATACTCCAGCTAGAGCCTCGAGAGTTATAGGAGCTGGTATAGGGACAAAGGTTTGGTCAGAACCTTGGGTGCCAGATATTCTAGCTAGAGCCCCGAGAGGGCGCTATACTGAGAAAAATCCACATCTCTATGTGAGTGATTTGATTGATTTTGACACAGAACTTTGGAAGGTGGACGTTGTTAAAAATTTGTTCGTCCCGTAGGACGTTTCACTTATCTTGAGAATTCGCCCGAGTGCCACCTTTTTGAACGATAGTTACAGTTGGACTCGCACAAAGACTGGGGCATATACGGTTAAGTCTGGGTATTGGGCGGCTAAGGCCTGCCCGAGAGAAGTTTGTGACCTCCTTTTTCAGGGACCAAGTGTAACAGCACTACAGGCACATTCATGGAAGCTTCCACCTTGCGAAAGTTAAAACATTTTGTTTTGCAAATTGTTTCAGGATGCAACGACTAACAGATATACATATTGGTATTGATCGGACCTGCCCGCAATGTGGAGCAGAATGAGACGCGCAATCATGTTTTCTTTGAATGCCCTCCAGCAAGGCAAACTTGGGCTTTGTCGACTATTCCTTCTGCACCGAAATTTTTTCCTTCAGAATCAATATTCACCAATATTGATTTCCTTATGTGGCGTACTAAGGAATAGGAGGCGATGAGGGTGGGCTGAAAACCTTCCCGTGGATTCTCTGGTTCATTTGGAAGGCTTGTAACCTGAAGGTGTTCGAAAACAAAGATATTCCCCCTGTTACTACGTTATCCCTTGCTACCCGAGAAGCTGAAGATTGTAGAATGGCAAATATTTGTAATAAGGCTATAGATTTGGAAACTATGGAGCAAGCGAGTTTATCAGAGGCTTTAGTATGTTTTACCGATGGATCATGGTTAGATAAAGACTCTCTAGGTGGACATGGATGGATCACTCTTTCCAATGGGGTGGTATCCCAGCTTGGGTTGAGAAGCTCTAAACGATCTCTTTCACCTCTTCACGCAGAATTTGACTCTTATTTATGGGCAATGAAGTGTTTGAGAGATTTAAAAATGTTTGAGGCGGTTTTCCAGTCTGATTGCAAGAACTTTATTGAAGTATTGGGCTCTTCTGCAGAGTGGTCGGCTTTTGCTTTGGAATTAGTTGATTTTCATTCTCTTAAAACCTTTTTTTGTACTTTTGCTATTTCTTTTGTTGCTCATAATTTAAATTTTTGTGCTAACTTCTTAGTAAAAAAGGCTCGGTCACGAGACATGATGTTTATCCATGTAAGTTCTCTTTCTTTATAGTGGTTCTCCCCTGAAAAAAGCTAAATGGATGTTTGGTTTTTAGTGTAAATATATATATATATATATATATATATATTATCTTACACTAATAGATAATCATTACATGATTTACTCGTTAAAAAAATAGAGAACTATAATCGATATTGTCCTACACTAATAGATAATCATTATAATTATCCATAACATGTTTATATGTCTTTTTTTACATCCGTTATTTATGTTTATATAACTCATAAATTATATTATATCACATTTTATAACACTTAAATCTTTTTAATTTTTTGCATTTTACCGAACGATGATCTTGTACATCGATACTATCGAATAACAGGGGCAGAAAAAAAGACAAGCCATTTAAAAAGTATTGAAAATATTACGGCTTATGCTACTGATTTTTAGTTATAGGAAAAAATAAAAAAATAAAATGGGGAGCCTAATCTTGCCACTTCAGATATTTTTGGCCGATCCAAGCCGATATAATTGCCGACCCGATTAAAAATGCGCGGATCCTACGTTTTTAAACACTTTTAATAAGACGCGGATCTTTCACAAATATTAAAGTCGACCCGAGTCACCCGACCTGTAATAAATAAATAAACGTATTAAACATACTCAGCCCATATGAAACATACTCGGCCCAATAACGAAACTGATACCTTCTTTTGAAAATTTTAGCTGCCTAAAACACACTAATTCTTGCAACAAGATCGAACTAAATACATAATATCTATTCGAATATGAATTAAAACACGAATATTCGACTCTAATCAGAAATTAAATCTATCAAAACTTCGCTAATAATGGCTGATTCATATTTAATCGGAAACCCTCAATATTTGACCTAGATTTACTCAATTAATAGTAAAGATAATCTCACACTATATATTATACTCATCCCTACCATTTCAATTTAGTCCGCTACAAACTCTCACAAAAGTAAAACACAATGGCTCCAAGAATTTGGAGATACATCCCGTGTTGCAAATATTCACACTATCAATGGTTTATGTTTCTGTATCTTTTTCAGATTTATAAAGTATAGATACTAAACGTCCCGTGTATATATATAGGAGACCGAAGTATACCGTAGAGTATATTTCAATTAAAGTGTTGTTATGTTTTGATATTCAGCTATGTATACCGTAGAGTCTCTTTCAATTCAAAACTCATTTGTTTATTATGGATTTTGATTTTTTGTTTTCAGTTACAACTTGCTTGAAATCTCAAACTCACAAGGAATTAACTACTGATATTTGCCATGTTGTGGACAAATACCTATAGTTTTTTCAGTCTTATTATTTGAAGAATCTTTAGTTTCTTATATATTTTAAGTTTAAATATATTTTATTATTTGTTTCCAGTTCATGTTTACTTCAAATCAAAGACAAACAAATATCAATGTTTTCATTTTCAAAAAGGTTTATAGTAAAGAACTGTATAGCAAAGATTAAAATGTAGCCGAGGTTTACGTTATTACCTCAATTTAAACCGTTGGCAAGCTCAAAATTTCCTTTAGCTCTGCAATTTTCTGTCTGTCTTAGTAATTTGATTTTTCCTCATGCCATTAAAACAATTGTAGCCGTACGTCAACAAATTAGTTAAACTCTGTAATTACAAAAGCATAAATCATTTTGACTGTTAGATAAACATGTCATACCAAAGAAGAACACATGGAATAAAATTTTCATTTCCGGCCAAATCAAACTAATCTAAATATTAGAAAATACCAATACCTTAATCGGTAATTGAAATAAAAATTTGTTGTCGGCAAAAGGAAAAAATAAAAATTGGAAATAAAAGATTCTGATTATGAACTCAGGTTATATTGGGTTTTGGACTTTTTACTCATTATGCAGCACAATATATACAAATTGAAGGCCCAATAATAAGATTAAATCCCAAAATAAACGATTAGGAAACAAAAATAGTGCCGAATCTATTCTTACCTTAAATTACAACCTAACAAAAAGGAATAGACTGAGACTTTGGTTAAAGAAGATGATCATAATTAATCTTCTTCCAGCAGACAAAACTGATTCACCTAATTTTGGTTAAAGAAGATGAAACGAAGGTCCACTACTAATAAACAGTAGCAGTATTATGAATTAATGGACCTTATGGGCATATTGGGCCAAATGTTTGGAACATAATAATTTCCAATGTAATTTAAATAACCTTATATAATTCTTGGAAAACAGTTAAATTATTATATATAAACAATCTCTTATTTTAATAATAAACAAATGTATTATTCTTATATATATCATTATCATCAAATATAAAATTATATATTTATAGATATAAAATAGTATATATATATATATATATATAGCATACTTAACATTAAACAACACAAACTTATTTATGTTAATACAGCACAAAATACAATACAGATAATAACCATAAGGGATTATTGCTCAAATTGTCAGATTTGAAGAGGGGTTTTTGGAAAAGACCATTTGTTACAGTACCAAACAAACATGACGCTTTTTTATAGAGAGATAAGACAATGATACCTCTGATGCCTTTTGTACAGATAGGCGTGCAAGCCAAACTAACGAGGAGCCAAACAAACGACTATACAGATCGGAGTCGACGTAGTGGTCTCTGAGAATCTTATGAATCTGTCGTGGAAGTAATGTACAGATCAGCATGGAGACTTATGAATCCAGAGAACCAGAGACGACCGGGGAGGTGACCATCGGAACTGGAGCCGACGAAAAGAGGTGACAATCGGGAATCAGATATGATGGGAAAGGCGGCCATTGAGAACCAAAGACGACGGAGGAAGCAGTCATTGGGAACACGGAGATGATGGAGAGGCGGCCATCAATAACTGGAGATGACAGGGAGAGGCGGCCATTAAAAACCGGAGACGATGGGAGGAGGTGGTCATCAGAAACTGAAGACGATGGGAAAGAAAAAAGAAGAACGAAATTTTTTTTGTCGGAGAACCAAAGACAACCGGGAAAAGAAGAGATGAGAAAGAGATGACGTATGGGTGGGAGGACATGATTGTCATTTTATAGAGCAAGAAGTGGCTTTTTTAGAGGAGCGTTTATTTTGTGGCTATTTTTGAAAGTTCTTATGATTTTAATGACTATTCTGTAATTAATTTTAACCATAATAACAATTAAAATATATTATACACAAAATTCATAAAGCAATTCTTATAAATAGCACAAACACAAATTGCATACATTTTTATTTAGAACAAAAATAACATTTTTACTGAAGAACACACATTTTCATTTAGAACAAAGATAACAAAATCAAATTTTTGTGCCACAAATACAAAACAAATCTCCTAAGTCCTAACCTTATATTTTTATGGTTTACAATTTATGGTTTAGAAAATCATAAACCATAAACTCCAAATCCGGAATCATACCTACCACTCCCTAAAAATTATACATCTTATACTATTAAAACTGAAGTACAAATTTGGGTTATTCATGTTTACAAACACCCTAAAAACCTATTCTTACATCCAACATCAAATAGTTACTAATGTATCCAATCATTTTAATATTTAGTTTCTATATTTTTCTTCTTTTAAAATAAATATTAAATTAATTCTATACAATCATTTCCTTATATAACATTACTATTTTAATAGTATGAGTTCTTATTCTCTTATAATCTTTATTTGATTTTATTTTCACATTATTTTGAATTATTATATAATCAATACAATTTATTAAATTTTAAAATTTTCTGCATATAGTTTGATTCGAATTTCTATAAATGCACATATATTACTCAATCAATAAAAAAATATATATTCAACGTTCTACATTGGTAGAGAAGCCAAATAGATTGTTACCTGCAAAATAGATACAAGTAAATCTAACATAAGGCTTTTTTGACCGCGGATATACCAGACTTTGTCCGTGAATTCGTGGATCGGTCTGCAAAATACCAAATTTTAATAAAAATAAGTAAATTCTATAAAAATTAATAATTACGTATAGTTGATGAAAATAATATATGATATATTTAAAAATATAAAGAGTTTTATGATAAGAATATTTATGAAAGAGAGTATTAAAAATATTTCTATTTAAAAAAAATTATTTTATAAAAAAAATATTTAAATTAAGTAAATAGTCAAATTTTCGGGCCAGTTCGCTATCATGTGAACATAGTGGGACATATTTGGACATAAGAGTTGTACTTACAAAAATTAGAAATGGAAATATAGGTTAACTAACCAACAAAACTAACATTTTATAATTTAATGAAGTTAAAATTACACATAAGTAAAAGAGAAATAAATATATAAACGAAACAAATAAAATCTAAAAACTTATAAATTATATAGAAAACTGACCAGAAAATATTTAAACAATAAAATATAAATATTTGTTACATTGATTAAGAAAACATTGACCCGCGGTGTACCGCAAGTTCAATTCTAGTTAAATCCTAAAATACTGAACCCAAATAAAGTAATTAAATTATTGTCTTTTGTTAAAAAATTACTTTTGTCCTAAATATAAATATGTGCTAAATTTGGCGCAAAAACTTAAGTCATCTCAAAATTAGATTTACTAATTAATACTCAGAACTACAAAAAGATATCAACATAACTTAAATTAATCACTCTACTAACAATTTCACTCTTCTATATTAAACTTTGTTACAAAAATAACTATTTTATCAACTTATTTATGTTAAGATAACCAAAAGCCTATAGTTAATAGAAATACAATATATTAAATAAATATAATTTCCATACTAACATTTTCCATGTACTCTATACAAACTCTTATTCCAAAATTTTATTATTATATAATACTACATAAAAATCATACTTTACTATAAAACATCACTCAAAATACAATTATACTCTTCCATAACAACCATACAAAATACTACATTAACTAAACTTTACAAAATTATTTACATTTATATTTATAAAATATTTTACCCGGAGGTGAGCACGGGTTATTATCTTAGTAGGCCATAAGCCATTAGTAATATAGTCGATCGTGATAAGATATGGCTTTGGTGTTATCCCGAATGACATCACTTCACGCTACAACGAGCCTTCCACTTGGCCACAATTCGAACCGCAGAAAGCTAACCTGCGCCGCATTGTCACATCCGCCATGGAAGCAGAGCCGGCGAGTAATCTCCGTTTCCTTGTTCCTCTCCCCTTTCCTCCTCATCTCCAACGGTTCAATTTCACCAATCCGATTCTCTATTTCACGAATTCAATTAAAATCCACTAATCCGTGTTTTTTTCCTCATCTCGAATTTGGCATTTGTATGTTGATGATCAGACGCCATGGCTGGTAGCTTCATGGATAAATACGTCAAGAGGTAAAGTAAAATTGAAATCATCCTCAAAAATCTTCAGACTTAATTTTTGAAACGTGTTTACTAATTTGAGTCCAATCCAATGGTTAAGTGAAATAGGAAAAAACTTGATCCACTTGAAGCATATGTGCCACCAGTGATGCTAGCTCAGCTACAGATTCAAGATCTTGGTAACTTTTCTGCATTTTTGCTACACATTATTCATCTGTAAGCTAGTTTTGTATCATTAATAACTAACACTGTAATCTAATTTATGATGTTGGAGAGACATTTTTGAATGTGGAGAAACCTGAATTCGAAGAATGTAGACGTCAATTGCGTTCTGGTCCTGCTAGCTCTTTGCGTGTTAACATTCGAGCTGTAAGTTTTGTTAAGTTAATAACATTCTCTCTTTTTGCTTTGATTCGATTGTAATATAATAGTCTTTAACTTTTTCAGGTTGCTCAGTATGCTTTAGATGATGGTTATTCGAAAACTGCGTCTGATGATGTTGATCGATGTTTAAGGTACTAATATTTCCCAGAGCATGTTATAAGTTTTGCATGACTTGAAAAAATGTGTGTATATTTACAGAGCATTGGAAGAACTGGATTCTTTGTTTCTACGTGCGTCGAGGAAAGATTCAAATGCAACTGTTGAGTTGATGAAGTCACAGCTTGGAACAGCGTTAACCGCATTGGACAGGTAATCTGCACATTCAAAAGCATACACAACACGGCAGAAAGTTTGCTAACTGAACAGCATTTGCTTGCAGCCTTTTACAAACAGTTCCTTCACAAGTGCTTGATAGAGGGAAAGCTATGGTCGATGTTTACAGATCAGCATCTGTACAAGATGCGGGAAGTGACGATGTTTCAGAGTCTTCTGAGATACAGCAGCTCCAGTCCATACTGTGAACAATGAGGTCTTAACACCGACTTATACCATCCAAAAACATTTATTGTATATCCTGTATTGTTGAAGGAAATATAACATTTGCATTTATTAAAATATGAATATGGTGCTGCTAAAGAAATTGTCTCCTATACAACTAGACCAAGTAGACGATATGACTTGATCCACAGCCACTTACCGGTTCACCAACACACAGCAGAGTTTTAACAAGGCACACATATACGACATAAAACTAAGCTTAAACCGCCTATTTCCGCTAATATTTGTCTATCAATTGAGAACCCTTTCATAGGAGAAATATGTCTAAAACTTGCAACCACCACCAACTTCATTGTCTTTAGACAGCGAGCCAAAACAACTAAGATTTAAAACATTACCAATTGTAGTGCACATTTCTCTAAGTTGAGGAAAAAACATGACCTCATTTATATCTCAAAAGGAAAAGACTTGTTTAGATCCAATATAAGTTTGTAAAATGTTTTAACTCTACTATTGAATTTGCCCTACCTGAGATTTTTGTTCACTTGCTACCTTGTATTATTATAGGGTATATAGAAATATTAAAAACAACCTAACATCTTCAACTATATTTTCTCCCTTGTGTGATTTCTGCACTAAATTATTTAGTCTCCAATTAAAAAGGTAGATGTGGGATCGATAATGAAGTCTGAAATAACATTTATTTTGTTGTCTTCTCATTAAGCCAAAACCGATCCCATTCTTGTAGAACTGCCTGAACTTGTAACCTAAGAAGCTTGTGTGACCTACGAAGAAACGAAAACTCCCAGCGCATGTTTCTTTCCTTTGCTTTCCATTGTCTTATCTGCTTCGCATTTCTGCAAGTGCGCTGTCCTAGTTGGTTCCATTTGCGTTTAAAAATCAGAATAGTACAAACAAACCAAACTCGAATGGGTATTGGGCGTTCGACAAAGTGGGCATTCTTGCTTTTCATTGCACCACTCCATAATGCAGCTCCTGCACATGACACATTACTCTTTCAACATAGCACAAAGTTTCAGCTTTGGATCGTTGGTTCATGTAGACAAGAAGCAATTTAAGTAGAGAAAGGTTTATTACCAACAAAACACATGACCACAAGGAGTGGCTGTCGGGTGCTGACGGGTGCTTAAGCAGAGAGTGCATTTCCCCACTGACTGCAACCACAGTACATAACAAAGTAAACATCACAAGTGGAAACAAACTAATTTCATCAGATGAGAGAAAAATAATCCCCTTTGGATTTTTCATCAAGACAAGTAACCGCATAGTCCGAAATGAAACTGTATGTAGAAACCAGTTATTATGTGACTAAAACACTATTTTGTTTCTCTTAATTACATAACCTTTCACGCAAGGGTATGAATTGTGAGCCTCTTTCGAGTATTTACTTTTTTCAGCAATGATCACAGTAGTCAACATCTTAGCCGTATCAACGTAACAGAATGTTTCTAATTTGTTAATAGATTTTGTACCTCCAAATTTGAAGTTGAATCAGAGGTGGACCAGTTTCCCTTTTCAGCTTCCGAAGTTATCAAACTTCCCTCTTCGTTTAAAACAGGTAACCCTCTCCCTGCAAGAACAATACCAAAACTATACTAACAAAGCTAAATCTTTCTAACGAAACTTAAATGGGGTGTCAATTTAGACCATAATAACAATCTAATGAAAAAAATCGCCAAGAATATTCATAATTGAGGACATGAAGCCAGACCTCCTGAAGTTTGATAAGATCCTATAGAAGCCTGTTGAATTGCGCTTGTGATAGATGACAAATTACTCCGACGCAATCCCTCAGCAGCAAGGATGCACAACTGGACTAAAAGGAAAACCCCAAGAATTTGGTATCTGCTCATCAAGACTTAAGGGAGTTCAGTTACAATGTGAAAGTAAAGGCCAACAATTGCAGGTGTAAGAAGACAGAAAAATCATTACCTAGGCCTCTGATTCATTTGCTTTCCTATGAAAACATAACGAACCCCAGATGCACGTTTGGATATATGATAATACAGACCTGAAAGAAACGGAACATTACAAACACAAGTCTCTACATGTATATATATAATTTGTAACAAATTTTACCTTCAAAGTAGAAGAGCATCAAATTGGCACGGAGAACCAGTTGTAAGACTTCACGGGCAACAGGGAGAACCTAAAAAGCACAACACTTTAATATACCATTCGCTAGGTAGAAACAACTAAATAATGAGAATTGAAACTTGAAAAGTATACATTACCACAGGCCATCTCTGAATAGCTCGGTGCCACAATCTCTTAAGTCTGTCATTTAATATAGATACTACAGAAGCTGAAGATGAAAGATCTGTCATTCTTGGTGACTGGATATGACTGCCACTCTCCAAGTTCATATTACCAAAAAACTCATCAGACTGAGACCTATCTAAGGTGACTGCTTGCGAGGTAGCTCGAGTACTGTAAACATGTATATTACACCACTACTGGTTAGAGATATTTCACCGAAAGATTCAAATATAAACAACAATAAGAAAGGAGATGAAACCTGATTCTCTCTGCGATATAAGGAACTGCAGTTTGGTACAAAATGAACAAAGCACGTCTAGCTGGTGTAGGTGAGAGTCCATCAGGTCCTGCAACCTAAGTCACATCGTTTTTTCGTAAGCAAAAAAAAGACCACCAAAAACTTCCAAGGAAGCATTTTCAATACAAATAAAGAAGAAAACAGCACAACAATCTAAGAAGATCTTCATCAAATACAAAACTTAAATTGATTGTTCTCCTAAGGATAAAAATAACTAGAATATCGAGAACATAGCTTCATAAGGCAAAATGAGTTTGTCCAAAAGGTCATAATAACCTAAATTAGATCGTTCTTCATCAGAAAAAAACAATGGTTCCACCAAGAACTTCGAAGGGAACATTGTAGATACATACAAAAAACAGCACAATCAATCTATTTATAAGCTCAAAAGCCAAAAGAAGAATGAATAAAAACCTGAATAATGTCACAGTATTCTTCTCCTAAAGTTTGTTGCCCTGAACCAGTCGTTAGAACAAAGTAAAGCATCTGGCCAAGAAGCTTCATCTGCTCAAAAAAAAACAAAGCTGGAATCACAAAATTCTCATGGGAATATATGTAACTAATTACTCTAGGAAACTGTATATTACCTCCTTCTGATAAGCTAGAGCAACTCTTGTACCTAACAGTACTCAAAATTAGAGCATGATCAATAAAATTCCGGCGATAGTGATCGGAAAAATAAGTTACCGAAAAGGTGACGGAAGGCATCGCGGCAAGCGTCGTGGATGAAAGAAGCGTATTGATCGTCTTTCTCAGCCGCTCTCATAACCTCCGGCTGAGCTGCGAGCGGGAATTGCCTGATTCCGCCGCTCGAACTTGAGGATTCATCGGAATCACCATTACTCCGTAGCCTCATCTCTCTTCCTCACCACCGTTTAGTGGATCGATGGACTAATTCGTTTTTGATATTTCCAATGACTGTATAGGAAACAAATGGTTTTAACTGTGCCATCTAATTATTTTGTAGTTTAGAGTAGAACCATTATAAATTAATAAATTATTTCGATCTAAGTCGGACCGGTGTAATAATTGACACATTTCGATAAATTAATAAGATAATAATCTTCTTAAAATCTTTATATAAATATATGGTCCTATTAATAATATAAACTAATAATTATAAAAAATTATTGTATATATAAGATATTTTAGTGAAAAATGATTTTAGTATTGTTTATTTATTTGTAAATTTGTATTTTTATTGGAAATTATATCTATTTTCTCATAAAATATCACAATATATGATATTATTTTCTCAAATTGCATCAAAAATTATTTAAAAAATTTATATATACAGTGATTATTTTTAATGTGTAAATATATTAAAACATATCGAAATATAGTCTTCATTTTTTTTATTTTCTATATAACATATTCTAAAACTTGAAAAAACTTTCTATAAATTAATAATCTCTCTAAATTAATAAAATTATTCGATCCCAACATTATTAATTTTTAGAGGTTTTACTGAAATTTGATTTGATCTTAGAGATACCGGCTTTTCTTATTTTAAAAAAATAAAAACATAAGCATTTTGTGTGGTGTTTTGCCACTCGGTTTAACAATCTTGGTCATACTAAGATTAGGTCCATGCAATCGGGTATTTCATTCAAATTTTTTTTTTTGGATTTAGGATGTTAGGATTCATATTAAGTTCTAAAATAATTTTGGTTTAAGCTCTGATTGGTAATAAATGCATAATTGCCTAATAGCATAATTGCATAATGGAAAACAGCAGAATAAAAAGCTGCATTAGGAAAATTGCAGAATAAGAATTTTGTGTGATTGGATAAATTTTGCAGAATAACGAAATATATTATTAAATTACAAATATGCACATATACTTATTAAATTAATTAAATTTTGATATATTTTGTTGATACCAGATCCCGCACCGAGGATCCATCGCCATTAAAGATATGGAACATGTGTCAATCAAGTCATCATGGAAAGTGCTCGGTTCACAAGAGTAAATCTCGGAGTAAAATAAGAATATCGGCGAGCTAGTACGAGATCGAAATGACAGATCTAGAGAGTTCAGAAAGGTATAAGAGACCAGAAAAGATAGAGAGTTCGCAGAAAGAAATCTAAGCATTAAATCAAGAAATGAAGTTGCTTCAAAAAGGACGTTAGCATATTCAAAATCGACATGTTCAAATTAGAATAATAAAATTTCTTGTAATTTATTGATAACATTAAAAGTCAAAATATGTATAAATAGAAGGAAAATAGCATTAAAAGGGGATCAGATTTTTGATAAAGAAAACAATATACATATTTTGAACAAGAACAGTTTTTTTTACACAATAATTTATATTTGAGTATTGAGTGTAGATTTTGGATCCACTTTTTGGTGCTAGAAGGAGGGGATCTTAAAGCTAAAACAAGAAATCTTTCGATAATCAGGCTAAGAGATCTTCACATACATAACCATGGGTGACATAGCTGACACTTTGACGAAAATCAACGACAGTTTGATAAGTCTGACCGCAAGACTGACAACCGTCCGGCAAGAGATCCAACAACTGAAAGATGGTCAGGTAACTCTTACTGCTCGTGTTAATGCTTCAACTGCAGGTACTATGCGCAGGAACTCCCACCAGTGAGTTTTGTTCCCAACACCCGTAACAACTACCTCCTTCAATCAGACCGCTGAAGGAACACCACAACCGGGTGACAGGGAGGGGTAAGTTGCGGAAGACCAACAACTAAATGGTGAGAAGACAGCTTTCCAAACCACAGATGACGAGCTTGAATCCGTTCGCTGAGAAATGAGGGAAATGAAGTCAAAATTTCATCTAGCTAATAGTTCGGTCCCAGATATTGACAGGGTCATAGAAGAAACCAGAAAATCCCTTTTAGCTCGCGAATTGTGAACTATAAGATAAAGGATGCTCAGAGGGTTAATTTACCAACGTATGACGGACAAGGAGACCCAAAGAGCCACTTTGCAGCTTTTCGGATCACTGCAGGGCGGATTGATTTGGAGCCTCATGAGGAAGATGCTGGTTATTGCAAGTTATTCTTAGGGAATCTATCCGGACAAGCGTTACTTTGGTTTACTCGACTAGGTTCGGGAACAATAAACAGTTTCAACGAACTGTCTTCCGCTTTTCTCATGCAGTATTCTGTCTCAATGGAAAGGGAAAGTCTGACAGTGACCTGTGGAACTTATCACAAGGAGCACAAGAGCCACTCCGGAAGCACATTGCCAAATTCAAAGAGTTTTTGACAAAGATACCAGGAATTTCCCAAGCTGCAGCATTATTAGCCCTTAAAAACGGATTCTGGCATGAAACAATGTTCAGGGAAGAGTTAACAGTGAATCGACCTGAAACAATTCAAGATGCTCTTTTCTGAGCTAACAGTTAGATAGAGGCTGAGGAAGAAAAAGCAAATTTCGCAAAGAAATCTGAGACCAACAGTAAATCTCACAGTAAGAAGATTTGAACCAAGAGAAAGTGGTGGAGTAAAACGTTTTGGGGTAAACCCAAATAATAATAGCGTCGGACGACCATTCTCAAGGGGAGAAAGACCAGGATTTCCCTCCTCCAGAACTTGGGTCCGAAGTGAAGGATCATATTGTGAAATCCATCAAATGAACGTGTATTTAACAAAGGATAGTAGTGTTTTGAAGCGACATCTAGCCGAACTTTGGTCGTGCGAAGCTATAATAAAGATCGAGCAGATGATCGAGTTTTTGAGCCAAGCCTAAAAAAGCAGAAAGCATCTGATCATGCTGGGCCATCAAAAGGACGAATTGACGTAATTATGGGAGGGTCCAAGCTTTGTCATGATTCAGTTCGGGCAATCAAGAGGCACAAACGAGCAGCGGTTATGGCAGTAAATGAAAAAGCTGAACCCTTTAAGTATTGTGGAACTTTAATATTTGATGAGTCTGAAACTAGGGGTTTAGCAAAACCACACGATGACCCTTTAGTCATAACACTTGACATGGCAAATTACGAGGTGACAAGAATTTTAATTGATACGAGAAGTTTGGTCGATTTAATCTTCCTCAGTACGTGTCGGATGGGAATTGACTGAACTGAGATTGTGGGACCAGCAGCGCCATTAATAACATTCACAGGCAAAACAACTATGTCCCTTGGGACCATAAAACTTCCAGTGTTCACATCCGGAGTCTCAAAAATCGTGGAGTTCACAGTTTTTAATAGGCCTGCTGCGTGCAACCTCATTTTGGGAACCCTATGGCTATATCAGATGAGAGCTGTCCCATCTATATATCATCAGTGTATAAAATTTCCGACGCCAGCTGGAGTGGAAACAATCGAATCAGGCCAGCCGGAGCTGTACCATCTCGCAAACCATCGAATGAAACTGCAATAGCAATTAATGAGCTCAACACTAGTAAAAGAGCCATATTTTCCTGGTGGACAGAAATCTGATGATGTAACCTATGAAGTTTCAATTGACAAAACGCAACCGGACCAAAAAGTTAAGATCGGGTCAGGCCTGGATGATAAGATTCGGTCCAAACTCATTGAGTTCTTGTCAAAAAACAAAGATTATTTTTCATGGTCCGTAGAAGATATGGCAGGTATTGATCATAATATTATATCGCATGAGTTGCAGGTAGATGAAAGTTTCAAGCCAGTAAAGCAAAAAAGGAGGAAACTCGGACTAGATCGAGCTAAGGCGGTAAATGATGAAGTAGAAAACTACTAAAGCAGGATCTATACGAGAAGTAAAGTATCCTGACTGGCTCGCTAATCCAATTGTAGTAAAGAAAAAGAATGGAAAATGGAGAGTTTGAGTGGACTTCACAGATATTAACAAAGCTTGCCCAAAGGACAGTTTTCCACTTCCACATATTGATCGATTGGTAGAGTCAACTGCTGACCACGAACTCTTAAGCTTCATGGATGCTTTTTCTGGCTATAACCAAACTAAAATATATCCAGAAGATCAAGAAAAGACGTCCTTCATAACCGATAGAGGTATATATTGCTATATTGTAATGCTATTTGGTTTGAAGAATGCAGGAGCAACTTATCAGCGTCTCGTGAATCAGATGTTGCAGAGTACCTCGGAAAAATGATGAAAGTCTATATAGACGATATGTTGGTGAAGTCACTCCGGCAAGCAGATCACATCAAGCATCTAGGTGACTGTTTCAAAGTGCTAAATAAGTTTGGAATGAAACTGAACCCAGCGAAGTGTACATTTGGAGTTCCGTCTGGAGAATTCTTGGGTTATATCGTAACAAAAAGGGGGATCAAAGCTAACCCAGCTCAAGTAAATGTCTTTCTAATGATGCCACCACCAAGGAATCAGAAAGAAGTACAGTGTTTAACGGGGAGGATCGCGGCACTTAACAGATTTATATCTCGTTCAACCGATAGGTGTCTTCCATTTTACCAGTTACTAAGCGGGGGGGGGGGGGGGGGGAATAAACACTTCGTATGAGAGGATAAGTTTGATGATGCTTTTAAACAGCTAAAGTCGTACTTAACTTCACCACCAGTCTTTTCTAAACCTGAGTCCAGAGAAAGATTTATTTTGTATGTATCTGTTTTGGAGCACGCAGTTAGTAGAGTTATCGTCCGGGAAGACAGGGAGGAGCAACGGCCAATTTATTACATAAGTAAAAAGTTGACCAGTCCGGAAACCCGTTATACCATGATGGAAAAACTAGCATTTGTAGTGGTAGTCTCAGCTTGGAAATTAAGACCTTATTTCCAGTCACATCCAATAGAAGTGCTAACATCCCAACCACTGTGAACTATCCTGCATAGTCCAAGTCAGTCTGGACGGTTAGCAAAGTGGGCAATTGAATTAAGTGAGTACAACATCGAGTACAAAATCGAACCAGTGCCAAAGCTCAGGTGTTAACCGATTTCCTAAACAAATTACCAGTGAGTAGTACATAAGTTGAATCTACCGGTAAGGTGTGGAAGCTAAACGTTGATGGATCTTTTTCAAAACAAGGATCTGGGGTTGGAGTTAGTTTAGTAACCCCTATTGGTGAAGTAATCGAGCAGTCATTCCACCTTGGATTCCCCGCTTCAAATAACAAAGCATAATATGAAGCATTGTTAGCTAGACTTCGCCTCGCAAAAGAAGTAGGAGCTCGAGAGATAATAGCATACATCGATTCCTAATTAATTGTGAGTCAATACAAAGGCGAATATGAAGTAAAAGATTCAAGGATGGAAGCGTATTTGGAGCTCGTCAAGAAATTCGTGCAACAGTTTGATACTTTTGATTTAGTTTGGATTCCACGAGGTGAAAATACTGTGGCTGATGCTCTAGCTGCATTAGCCTCCACGTCGGATCCAACTCTAAAGTGGGTAATTCCAGTTGAATGCATTGAATCTCAAAGCATTAATATAGGAAAATAGACTATGGCTATAATCCAATCTCGATCTCGCATCCAGACATCTCTGAATCTTTCGAGCAGAGATCGGCTGCCCCTGAGTAAACCCCCGAAGCATCGACAAGGTTGCCTGCCAAAATGTTCAGAGCCTACAGTTGTGCTAAATAAGGACGAGGCACTTACACCTGAATTTGAATCAATTCCAACAATACAGCCCGCTGGAGGTGCCCAGACGCCTATAGTCATTGAGTCTGGCGACCTGATGGTTAATTCCAAACAAGTACATGAAGATAACTGTAAAGATGAGTTCGAAGATGATGCATGTATGATCCCGAATAATCAAGAAAATCTCCCCACTAACGATTGGGGGGCAGACTAGAGGGTTCCTATTTAAGATCATATCTGAACCGGTGTACTTCCAAAGGAGAAGTGGGAGGCGAGGAAGTTACGAATCGTTAGCGTGAAATATTGTTTGATAAGGGATTCACTATTCAGACGAGGAGCTAGCGATCTGTATTTACTATGTATCCATGGTTCAGGGGTTGAGGTGGTTATGAGTGAAGTTCATGAAGGACTTTGTGGAAATCATGCTTCAGGACGATCAATGGCTTTTAAAATCAAACGTTTTTGGATATTATTGGCCAACCATGATCATGGATTATGTTAAATATTCTCAGCATGGCATGAAGTGTCAACAGCATGCTCCGCTCATTCACCAACCTTCAGAGCTTTTATCATCGATCACAGCTCCTTATCCATTTATGCGATGGTCAATGGATATAATTAGACCGATGCACAAGTCAACCTGAGGTGTGCAGCATCTTCTTGTTCTAATGGACTATTTTTCCAAGTGGATAGAAGCAGAGGCTTACATCGCAATTAAAGATTCGGTGGTGAAAACATTTTTATGGACAAATATAATTTGTCGCTACGGACTTCCTTCTGAAATTGTCATAGATAATGGTTCCCAATTCATCTCTAAGGATTTTGAGGATTTTATGTCAGCATGGGGGATAAAGATAATTTATTCAACCCCACGGTATTCCCAGGGGAATGGACAAGCAGAAGCTGCGAACAAAACTATACTAAGTAACTTGAAGAAGCGGCTCGGTTCATATAAGGGGAGATGGTACGACAAACTCGAACCAGTCTTGTGGGCATATCGAGCTACTCCACGGAGAGCCAGTAGGGAAACTCCTTTTTCATTAGTCTATGGAATGGAGGCGGTGGTCCCAGCCGAGCTAAACGTTCCCGGACTTCGGTATACCGAACTACCAAGTAATGAACCTCGTAACACACAGATGATGGAGGATGCGTTAGATACTGTTGATGAGCGACGGGATCAAGCTTTAATCCGACTCCAGAATTACCAGTAAACAATTGCACGTTACTACAACTCAAAGATAAAGAACCGTCCTCTCCAAGTTGGCGATCTAGTTTTATGAAGAGTATTCAAAAAAACTAGGGAGGTCGGAGCTGGAAAACTTGGAGTCAACTGGGAAGGTCCATATCAAGTAACTGAAGTAGTTCGTAATGGTGTCTATAAATTAGCATACCAAGATGGAGTCCCAGTTCGGAGGCCGTGGAATATTTTGAATTTAAATAAATTTTAATCATAAAAACATAATAATATTTTAATGAACTATGATTTGGCTTGATCCCAGCATGGGTACGTAGGCAGCTCGTTTTTGAGTGTCGCTGTTATTTAAAAAATAAAATAAAAGAGAAGTACAACAGGTTTTGTGTTTTTATTTGTTTGGTTCCAGATTTATTTGAAGCCGTAAAGCATTTTGGAAGAGAAGAGAGAGCAGTGAGGAAGGATCAAACTTCCTCATTCTTTTTGCAGGATACTTCGGCTCCTTGCCCAGCTAGATCCACTATCCCGCGAACACTAGGCGGCATGTAGTGGCCGAACTCTTCGAAGTTTAGTTCAATCCAGTCTGATGGATGGGCTTCGAGGACGCACATTTTACGGGAGATCTGGAACTGTTTTCTCTCCATTTCCCAAACTTTTGATCTCAACTTGCTTATTTCCCAATCAAGCTTTTTGTATTTAGCAACTAACTGAGAAAGTAAAGAGTTCGATTAACTGTTAGTGGCCAAGAGGGAAATGCGAGTTCAGTTAAGACGTTTACATTTTCCATATAACGCATTGTCATTTTTTGACCATAAGGATCATGTCGTTTGATCAAGCCGCAAGGAATGATCATAGGAGTTCCCCATCCTAGGGGCGAGAAATGGAACCATCTTCGGAGTTGAGCGCAGTGGTTGGATCGTCGTGAAAAAAAATTACACTCTTGATCAACATACCCATGTGTTTCAAACCGCGGTGTTTGGAAACCATTCTAGGATTAAAGCAATAAAAGTATAGAAAATTTCAAAGTATAAAAGGAATTAAGATTGATGGCTTCTTGACCTAGGCTTTATAGCAGAGAACCTTGCCGGATTAAATGCCTAGTAATTATCAAACACAAATAACATGAATCAAGATTCGACATTGTTATTAAGCGTATTACGAGGAGTGATTACGAGGCAGCATTAAAGGGAAGTTAAAATTCAAAAAATAACAGAAGGTTCAAAAAAAAAAAAATAAGGCAATGGGCCTTGGCCTAGTAATTCATTACATTTGATTTTTGGGGTCGGGAACATTCTCCGTCATAGCCAAGTCCTCTCTAGGAGCTGTTTATTCTTTTGGCCCTGATGATGAGCCTTCAGTAAGCACAGATTTTGGCTCGATTGGTGTAGAGTTCGGCTCGGCTTAAACAGAGTTCGGAGTTCTCTCCCGCCTGGCTGCTAACTTTTTTGCTCTTAGTTCTCGGAGATAGGAGCGAAGTACTTCGGGAATAGGAACGATATAATCAATACCATTCTTTTCCCAGGTGAGGGGATGACTTTCCAAGCGACGGATCCTCCTTTCAACCTTTCGGATCTTTTTGTTCAGAGATATCCTCTTCTTTCCATATTGCTGATGGTCGCCACAAGCACCGTAGTGCTCGATAGCAAGCTAAAGTATTCATTTCAAGTAAGTATTAATTCAAGAGGAAACAAAAAGGATTAGAAATTTGTTTATGAAGGTCATAGCCTCCTCTCTCTCCCTTCCGGTGAGGGAGTTGATGAAGTGAGGAATACGAACCCTGCTTGGAGAGAATCCATCATCCGAGGCTGGGGGAGGGCTTGACAGGGAGTCAGAATCAGAGGCATAGTAAGGATAATATCCAAAGGTGTCCATGGCAAAGAGGATGAGAGTGAAAAAGGAAGAGATGTGAAGAAGAAAAAGGAGGGTTGCAGATATGATGGGGTGCGAATAAAGAAGGAGTCAGAAGAATAAAGGAGAATATGAAGAAATTTCAAGCGACAGACAATTAACTATAATGATAATTGCTTCTTTAAACACAGGCGCAAGTTCCCAAAACTCGAGAGGATCTTAATGATTCACGCTACGAAAAGTCATTAAAACCTAGGAAGACGCTTTTTTATTGAAGCTGGGCCTAATCGCAATTTTCTTTTACAGGAATGAGCCCAAGCATTCTTTAACAAGTCAAATCCAAGTACCGAACAAAATCATATGATCAGTTTGCGTAACATTATGAATTTATCAGGTATCCACAAAGATTCTTTATTGAAAGGATGCACCAAATTCAAAAGCCAAGCTAACTCCTCGCTCAAACCGAGCTCCATCCTCGCACTTTTACCGAGAGAACTGGGTATAGTTTTTCTTTAAAAATGGTAAGGGTTTGATCAGCCCACTTTTCCCTCAAAAAGCAGCTCGAATGAGAGCTTCTGGATAAATCGGACTTTGCAAATCCGATCAGATAATAAGTCTTATCAAAATAAGCATATAATAAAAAAATTTTTAAATAAACCAATATTCAAAGTCCGTTTGGGCAATAACGAAACAGGAAAGCAAATAGTAAAGTCGAGTTGCGTAAAAAACGAAAGTCTGGGGACATATCCCAATTACGTGGACGTAGCCACTCGACCACCAAAAAAAAATAAAGTTTGTAAACAAGATCAACCTTTGAAGGGTCGTCAACCAACGAGGGGGAATATTCCATTGAAGGAGTGATTACGACGTCCATGTCCAAAGGACCATCATCAGTGTTCTTGTCCGTAGGTCTCTCCTTTGGACAGATTTCCGATTCAGACAGAATAGCAGTGAGAAGAGCATCTTCGGACACATCCTGGATATTTTGAGAATATCGTCTTTTAAGTCAAATAAGATGATTGAACCGTACCTTATCAGAAGGGCCAGCTTGGGGAACGAGAACTTCAGTAGGAGACAGCAAGGTTTGATCAGCAGGCAAGTCAAAGTTAAGCTCGGGAAGAGGAGGAGAGTCCGCAAAAGTAATAGCGAACTGCTCCTGATCCAGCGGCAGGACAGCAGTATTATCTAGCTCAGAGGATAGCTCAGTCAACGAACTTGTCAACTCGGCGACCTCCAAATCCAGTGTGATTTTACCTTCTTTATCTTCTCAAGGAGAGCTAGGTTACTTCTGACTTCGTTGACATCAGCCTGAAGAATGGCACACGCTTCCAGAGACTTAACATGTTCAGACAGTTGGTTCAGCAATATTTGGCCACTCTCCTTAACCACTCTTCGGGCCGAGCTGGCAGTCTTCTGAATGTCATGATCATGAAACTTCAGTAGAGCATCGTATTTTAAAGAAGTTTCTTCGAATTGTTCCTGTGCTATGGTCGCATCACGTTTGAGTCGCTGGTTTGAGACAAGCAGGGTGTTCTGTTCCGAGCGAAGAGCAGAACATTTCTCTTCATAACCCTTCGTAATACTCTCAGCTGCAGCACGGGTGACCTTTAATTTCTCCTTGAGCTTATTCCTTTCTTTCCTTAGACGCTCGATGGTCGCCATGTCTCTGTCCTTCAAGTCGGCTATAGCTTTTTGATGATCCGCGGTCATCTTTGCGACAGTTTCAGTCCCCACGGAGGATGGCATGTCATAAATGATTTGTTCATAAATAACGAACCATGTCATTGAAATCAGCAAGAGCCTGTGTAAGTAAGGGAGTTAGGAGATCCATAATGAAAGGAAAATAATAATGAAAATAGGTGTATAGAGAGATCGAGTACTTGGCTTGTCTGACGAGCATGGTTAATAAAGATTTCACACGAATCGGAGCGCCATCTATCAAAAGGAGGAAGGATGGCACTACCACGGTGTGGAAGATTCCTAAAAATTTCGGCCATTGTTGTTGCCTCTGAATACATAAATACGTAACAAGGAACACTAGTAGGATAAGAGTTTGTAGGAAATGTGAAGAGTACGTACCCGGAATGGCCACGAGACCACCGGGTAGAGAGATGAATTTCCCCTTAGAAGAGCTGGGAGTGGTCGGAGCCGGGTTGCCAAGGTTACCAGGGGAGGAGGTGGAAGCATGTCAGCACTAGATTTTGATTTGTCTTGAGCTGAGACATCGGATCTCGAACTCTTTCTTCTACGTTTCAACGATATAATGAATTCATCTTCGTCGACCTCAGTAGAAGGAGGTGGAGCAGAGCGAGGAGGGTAGTCGAGAAATGCTGGAAGAGGTCCGGCTAGGCTCACTTTTCCTATTTGACCGGCTGTCAAGGCATCAATCTTTTCTCGATGACGCTTTCCGATAGCATCAGTCTAAAACTTCAAACCTTTCCGAATGGCGTCCCTATCCTTTTTCTCTTGATAAGTGCTACGGCCTGGCAACGGCTCGGGTGCGACATCGAGAGCTTGAAGGTTCCCACTTCTCATTGATTTCCTGGCCAAGTGGATCCTTTCGAGAGTGAAGGAATTCCAAGTGGTGTTTCCTTCAGTAACAACAGTAAAGAAATCCAGAAAACCTTGCCAAGCGAAGGGACGAGGTTTGGACACTACAAAAAATAACAGCAACAATTCAAAAGATAAGCAACTAGAAAAACATTAAGCCAAAAATCGATCATAGAAATATATCTACCATGGGACGAGGCCCAAGAGGAGTGGAGCATTTCGGATAATCTGTTAAGCAAAGCAGTGTTTATCCTGACCAAAAGCCAAGAATTCCTCCACTTATCATTCTTATCAGGAAACTCGATGACTAAACACGCGTAGAACCCAGGGCCACTTCGGTTAGACAGTCGGACACTGAAGAGTTCAAAAAGATCACCGACACTTAGGGCATATCCAGCTTCTGTCGCGACGACAAGAATGGAAAGGATGGTACGGAGCATGTTTGGAGTCATCTGAGGGAACGCCAACCCGAGGGCGCGAAGATAGAGAAGAAGGATTTTGAGAATGGGAAAGAATAACCCACACCCAGTAAGATAAACTGAGTAGATACAGAACCATCCAGAACGGCCCGATTCTGGGGATTCCTCTGGGGTCGGAAGAGAGAATTCAACCTCCGGAGGGACCCGACAAAGGGTCTTAAAAGTTTGGAGATGGCTGTCTTCCATAATTATCGATTGAGGATGAGGATCGAATTTGTCGTTTGCTCTTGTAGGATGAGCAACCGAAGATTTCGAACCATTAGCCATTCTTGAAGAAGATTGAGGGAGTTGGAGAAAAATAGTAAAAAAGTTTTGCGAGTAAAAAAGTAAAGTAGGAAGAAGAAGAAAAGAAATATCTTATTAAACGAGTGGATGAAAAACTACCTCAAAATTGGTGGGGAAGTGGAGGAGTTTCTCTAATTTTTAAATAAATAAAATTAGGAATAAATGAGAACGCGTGTCAAGGACATTACATAAAGTAAATCTTGAAATCCAAGAAATTTGATGAGTAGGGATAAAAAGAAATAAAATCAACATTTATCACTTAAGTCTCCCGAACTGAAAATCAGCTCGCAAGACTTGGGGGGTAAATGTTGATACCGGATCCCGCACCGAGGATCTATCGCCATTAAAGATATGGGACATGTGTCAATCAAGTCATCATGGAAAGAGCGCGGTTCACAGGAGTAAATCTCGGAGTAAAATAAGAATATCGGTGAGCTAGTACGAGATCGAAGTGGCAGATCTAGAGAGTTCGGAAAGCTATATGAGACCGGAAAAGATAGAGAGTTCGCAGAAAGGAATATAAGCATTAAATCAAGAAATAAAGTTGCTTCAAAAAGGACGTTACAACATTCAAAACCGAATCAAAACCGACATGTTCAGATTAGGATAATAAAATTTACTGTAATTTATTGATAGCATTAAAGGTCAAAATATGTATAAATAGAAGAAAAATAGCATTGTAAAGGAGATCGGATTTTTGATAAAGAAAGCAATATACATATTTTGAACAAGAACAGTTTTTTCTACACAATAATTTATATTTGAGTATTGAGTGTCGATTTTTTGGATTCACATATTTTAGCAATTTTCATATCATAAATAATATTTTATTATAAATAACTATATTTTCATTTGTTAATTTTTAGCATCTGTAAAAAAATGGTTTTACAATTTATTATAAAATTGTAACATATTTTAAAAGTATTTGAAAGATAAAAAAGTAAAATATTTTTAATGTAAATTTATTTTATTTTTATAATTAAATATTAGCATATGATATATATATATATATATATATATATATTATGCATGTATATTAAAATAAACTATGTAGTTTTTTGCCTAAAAAGATATAATAAAAATGTATTGTTCAAAAAAGCATGTTGCTTATTTGCAGAATGAGTTTTTACTTGTATTTTGTTAGGCAAAAACTAAATCCTACATATTTGCCTAATTGTGTATCATTAGGTATTTTTGTGATTGGTAAAAAACTTGCATAACTGCATTAAAAAAAAATAATTATGCCATTATGCAAGATACCAATCAAAGCTGAAATATTGGATTGGTTCTAGGTACTCAGAATATAGGAAAACAAAAAAAAATTGGTAAAATTTTATTTTTTGTTTGTTTTGGTTAATTTTCAAAAATATAACTAAGAACTGTAGAAAATTTGGTTATCTATGTTTGTACTTTATAACTGTAAATTTAGGTAGTTATGTTATCTCAAGTCTATTTTTTTTTTTTAATATATAATTATATTTCGGTATCCATTCAATAAGTTTTTTTGGTTTGAATTATTTAAATATAGAAGTTAAGATATTTCAGATATTTAGTAGGTTCAAGTTTGATTCAATACCTTTTTTGGACCGCATCCGATTCAGTTCTTTGGTTCTCGGTATTTTGCCCATACGTTGCTAAATAGATATTGGCAAAAGTTACTTCAATGCTTTATTTCCTTCTAAAAACTTTATTATCAAATCGAAATTACAAAGTCAGCAAAAGTTACTTCTATTAATTATCAATGGAAACATATTAACCGAAAGATAATTCTCAGAAATAATACCAAATGAAGTTTTTATGTCATAGATAACACATATTTTCATTTTAGACAAAAATAATATTTTTATTAAGGGATAATTTTCTTATATAACACAAACATATTTTTAGGGTTTAGGGATTAGAAAACCCTAAAACTTAAACCATAAGCCTTAAACTATAAGTCTTAAACCATAAGTCTTAAACTCTAAACCTTATATTCCATCCTTTAAAAACTATATCCTAAATCCTAAATTACTTAAGATAAATCAAAATTTTAAATTATTTATTTTTATAAAAATGTTATTTTTATTGTAAATAAAAATGTGTGCTAAAATTAGAATTTTTTTTTTCTTTTAGTGTTATTTTAAAGAATTTCTTTAAACGGAATTTTTTTTATTTCTCATTATCAGTGTCACACTAAGAAATCAGGATTCCAGAGTAATCCATAGTCGAATAAGAAAATATAAACAATAAAAACATGTGAAAAAAATGATAGTCCATTAGCAGCAATGTGTGTAGTTAAAACCAAAAAGTCAATCACTATGCACTGATTGATTTAAAGGTCTGATCATAGCCTTTTGAAGAAGTTCATAGCCAGCCAAGTTCAAGGCTCCAAGAGGAGCAGTCCAAAAGAATCTCGGAACAGCTCCTTTGTAAAAAGCCAAAGGACCCTCATGTGTCATAATGGAATAAGCAGCCATCCACATAGACAATTCCACGCCTTGTGGAGCCGTCATCATTCTTGTTTTAATCACATCGAATGGTGTCGTTAAGACAGCCGTGAAACCACCTGACAAAGCTCCAACCGCGATAGCTTCCCACGGCTCTAGCTCTCTCTTTAATTGTCTCTCTACCACTCTCTTTGATTCGTTGTAAAGTCCCATACCAGCAACATAGAAGGGAACCTCGCGTAAAAGGGTAACACCGGTCCCACGAAAGAGTCCTTTGACCCCTTCTTGTTGCCAAGTTAAAACGGTAGCTTCTACTACGTTATCAAACTGGTTAGCTTGTAACCGTTGTTTCAACACTTCACATGGTATTCGCAATGTTGTCCCCAAAACCGTACCAACAAATGACGCGATTGACTGAACCTGTAAAAGAATCAAGAACAAAAACAAAATTCAAAAGGAATGAAAACATCATGAACGAACCATAAAGTTGTAAAATGAAACTTTTAATAACTTGAATATCGAGAAGATTAGGAGCAACGAGGGGTAATGCGAGTTTACTAGCTTCATATATACTCGTTCTTAAACCATGGCTGCAATATCGAAACAAGAGCTAAGATTGTTATAATGGTGGATATAAGTTACAACCGAAAATCTCAATGTAGAGAATAAGAGATGAAACCTTGCAAATTGACCAACAACTGCAGGAATAGAGCCTTTGTATAAACCTCTAGCACCAATCTCAGGAATCTTTGACATTATTTCTAGAAAAGACAATGTTGTTGATGCTTGAACTTGTGTCTTAACCATCCAAAACCAAATGAGATATTATCATAAGCAATAAACAAGAACTTAAGCTAAGTCAAGAGATTATTATTATTATTATTACCTTAACAGTGTCCACTGGATGCATTAAGAAAGCAGAGAATGCACATGAGATTCCTCCAGCTAATGCAGATTTGAGAAGATTCTTAACATCTAATCCCACTCTTGCCTCAATAATTACAGATTTACTCCTAATTATATCCCAAAAAATACATGTAAATTTAAACTCAGATGTTCTAATTAAAACACTATCTACAAAGTTCTTGTCCTTACCGAGTATCATAGCCATTGCCTTTAGCTACTGGTTCATTGGTTTTTGAGGTAAAGTTTCCAACTTTAGCAAAATTTAATCTACCTATAAACCTAGACGCATCTAAATTCGTTGTTTTGGACAAATATGGATCGAGATTTTGAGAATTTAAAAACAAGTCATTCAGGATAGAGAGTAGTAAGGATTCAGGTGATACTTGTTTTTTTCTCGGAGCTTTATCCTTCATTCTTGATTTCAGCGGATCTGAGGACAAACGTCGTAAACTAATATCTTCTTCACCGGAATCTGTCATTAGAAAAAAAAAAAAAGTAAAAAAAAAGAGAGAGAGGTTTTGGCTTTAACAGGGATTTTGTTAGATTAGTCAATGTTTGATCCCAACTTGTGGTTTTGATTCTCGATTTAAGCCAGTGTTATTTGTAGTTCTATAAGTTTGTCTTTGAAATATTAGTTTAATCAACATTGTCTATAAGGTGTACGACGAAATGACAGCGTTTTTAACAGGATTGAGATTTTTTTTTTAAATAAGATCAGAGAATTAGTATTGACTATTGAGATTTGGGACTGAAAGTGAACTAAACTAGCATAAGAATTTCGATCCAAGAAACAATAAACTAGCAGTTTCAAATTTCGCCCATAATGCCAATAAGATTTTCGATTTATAGTTCATATTTAAATTATGAGGTAATACTCAAATATAATATAAAAATATTTAAATAAGCATAACTCATAACTTTGACAAATTATTCAAATAACAAAAACGTTAAGAAAATCTTCATTAATAATTTTAGAGAACAGTAACTAACGATAATGTCATTTTTATTTATTTTACTAAAAACAAAATACTTTTAAGAGACAAAAACATTTTTTTCCTAAATCTTCTCTTTTTGGGATTTCTCTCCCTTCTCTCTTCCTTCTCCTTGTTCTTCACCTTCCTGTTCTAGTGGTTGGTGGCTGGTGTTCGGTGGCTCCAGATCTGTTAGACAACAGTGTGGTTCGTGCACAATCGCTGAAGGTTTCAAAATCAATTTCATGATCTGAGTAAACTTAACAGTTTATTTCCTTGTTTTTTTTCCCTTCAGTTTCTTTTGGGTTTAGCTCTTGCCATATCCTTTCACTATGGAGTTATAAGGAGGGTTCTTAGCTGTATATTTTCTTGTCTTTCTTCTCTTCAATGTATGATTTTGTTTTAGATCTGAATTTAGTTTATAATCAGTGAATTTTAGTCTCACATAGTGTATGATTTTGTTTTAGATCTTCATATTTTCTCAGTTATGTGTTTGATTTTGTTCTAGATCTGGATTTAGGTTAGATCTGAATGTTGATTTTATTCCGTCATCGCCGGTTTATGATTCAGTCATGGTCGATTTATGATTCAGTCATGGCCGATTTATGATTAAATCATAACTGATTTATGATTCAGTCATGACTGATTTATGATTCAGTCATGGCTGATTTATGATTCAGTTATTGCCGATTTATGATTCAGCCGATTTATGATTCAGTCATGGTTGATTTATGATTCAGTCATGGTTGATTTATGATTCAGTCATGGCTGATTTACTACTATATTACTGCTGAATTATTAATTTTTTATTTTTTTTACTTATAGCACATGACTTCGTATTTTTGACCGCTATGGAAAGATCTATGCAAATATCATCTTCTTTTCACACTAATGGAGAAGATGGTGTTTGATAAGATACTAATGAAGGTCTAGAAAGAGGTCTTTGAGAAAATATTTTTTTTTTACTGAAGCAAAAACAAATATGAAGAAAATGGTAAACTAATATTTTTTTACATTTTTTTTTGTCGGTGGTAAACTAATATCTATTATTAAACACCCATTTTCTGCAAACAATAATTAAATGATCCATTGTTGAAGAAAATAAATGAATGGTGAAGAAGATAGATAGATCGAACAATTGTGAAGAAGACGAAAATGATGACGGCTAAACCTAATTAGAATAGAAAACACCTAATTTTGGAGCTGATTCATCACTGACATAGATAAATCTGCGACCAAAAGAACCAACAAATCAGCCACTATTAAACAATAAGTATGCTGTTACTGAAATACTATACAAGTAATTATAATAATTTCTAAAAGTTGGCCGCAACATCCAGTAAGTCAGGTAAGAGTAAATAAGTCAGCCGCAACATCCATTAAATCAGTCGTCAAATACATACTATTACAATAATTATTGTTTTGTTACTTAATCAGCCGTAGTTTACCTGACTTATCAGTAAATCGGCCATTTGATGGCAGATTTACAGTAAGAGTGAATAAGTCAGCCGCATAAGTCAGCCAAACAAGTCAGCAGAACTATCAAAAGTCAGCCACCAACATGAAAATCAGCCATGTAATAGCAATAAGTCAGCCCATAATTTCATAACTCAGCCGAGAATTTCATAAATAAGACGTGTCATGTATCGATTAATCAGCCAATTTCTTATAAATCAGCCAACTAGACAATAAATCAGCCAACATCTCATAAATCACGTGTCATGTATGCACAAATCAGCTGATATCCCATAAGTCAGCTAAAATTTACTAATTCGGCCGTGACTTGCGGCTGATAACAAATAAATCAGCCGACAAGCTTATAAGTCAGCCGTTTCACATAAATCAGCCACTCTTCTAATAAGTCAGTCGTCAATAAGAAAAAAAAAATTAACGGCAGATTTACATAATACACGTAGACAGTTCTTATACCACCTAGGCTTTTCTGCTGATGTGAAAATAAACAGTAATGACATTTTTTGTAATAACGTTTTTGTTATTAAAATGCTCAGAAGGGGAGCTTAGGTATGGAAAACATAACAGTAATAAAAAAGGTTTGACGCATTCTAGTCGTTTTATCTAACATTTGACACGTTTGAGTAAATCTCCCTTAAATTATTGGTTCCTAAATAAAATCACGCCAATATTGAGACGGGTGTATTGGAATGAATATTTGAAAAGGTTTGAGTTTTAATGTGATTTGGTTAAATTTTGGTGAATTAGAAATTTTGTTATTAAATTCTCTGATATCTCACATAAAACCATGAGATTTTGATCTTTGTATTTTTAACTAAGAAATCCCCTCAAATCTCATCAGACACTTTTAAATCAAATTCTAATAATGTTTTCAATAATAGTAGATTTCAATGTATAATTTAAAATTATTAATCAAATAACAGTAGTTTTTAAAGAAATTTTATGGATGCCCCGGTCCCGTCCTGCTCTTCCCATGGTTGGAGAAGTATTGCTGCAGGGAGAGAAGTGCTCCGAAGAGGGACTGGATGGATCCTAGGAGATGGAGTGAGTGTGAGCATATGGCAAGAGGACTGGCTATCCACTACCATGCCACTTAGACCTATGGGACCCCCTAACTTGGACTCAAAAGACTTAAAAGTAAGAGATCTACTTATCCCAAATTCTTCAAGGTGGAATGTGGAAATGATGCATTGCTTACTCCCTCAATACGAGGAAGCTGTTAGGTGGTTAGTGTCGAGTTCTTTCCAAGTAGCAGACCGTTTCAGGTGGTTGTTGACAAAAACAGGGGAATACTCTACAAAAACAGGATATAACTTACTGCAAGCAACACCGAAACCGGAAGCTCAAACGGGGGTGAGGGAGAACCTGTTTGATTAGCAACGAGATATTTGGTCTCTCAAAGCGGCACCCAAGGTTAAAACCTTTTTGTGAGAGTTGGCTTCAAACGCTCTCCCTTTGGGCTCTGCCCTTGCTACTCGAGAACTGAATAGCGCTGCCAGTTGTAAAAGCTGTGGGGAGATGGAATCCCCATCACATCTCTTCCTTGCATGCGAGTTTGCTAAAAGAGTGTGGGAGATATCCCCTTTAAGCAAGTCTCCGAGCTTGAGTCTCCACCCTTCTATGAAGCTACTACTACATGCGACCAAAGCAATACTCCCTCTTCCTCCAATGGGGTTATACGGCACACCTCTTATCCCGTGGCTTCTTTGGGCAATGTGGAAGGCGCGAAATAAAAACATTTTTGAAGGGAAGAGCCTAGTTGCTGAGGACGTTGTGGCTAATGCTATTGTTGAAGCTAGGGCTTGGCAAGATGCACAAGCCTTAAAATCCAAATGCGCCTGTACAGTTACAGCTTATCCCCCCATACCCATTGAGGAAACACAGTCCGCCTGCTACACAGATGCGGCTTGGCTAGCAAAGGAAAAAAAGATGTGGTATGGGATGGATCATTAAAACCCCGAATCGGCGAGCAAACATTTAAGGATCATCGACCAGAGACTGTACCTCATCGGCCCTCATTGGCGAGGCCCTAGCCATCAAATCAGCATTACTTGTGGCCCAAGTTGCTGGTATCACAAATATGACCTGTTTCTTGGATTGCAAGGAGTTAATTACTCTTCTCAACTCGAATGGTCTTGTTAATGAACTATCTGGTATCTTGTTTGATATCCGCTTTCTTAGTCTTAGTTTTAATGTAATCTTTTTTAAGTTTATCCCGCGACTGAACAATGTAGAAGCCGATGCACTCGCAAAGGCTGCCTTGACAGTCGTCTCGGCCTCCTCTGCCTGTAGAGTGGATGGCCTTATCTGCTCCTCTTAATCTATATAAAAGGCTATGGTTGCACAAAAGAAAAAAGAAAATTTTAAACTCATGTTTCAATAACACATGATTTGTCAGTTAAACTCAAATCTTTTCATATACTCTCATTCCAATATACCCCCTAAGTTTTGTTCATTTGGTTCGAAAGTTTGGGTTTCATCAAAAATTGATTGAATTTTCAATTCTGGCAAAACTAGAAAGTTATGGAAAATTAAAAGTAATTGCTAAACCGATAATTTCATTTTTCCGAACCGAACCGAATTATCGAAATTCTGGTTCAGTCTAGTTAAGTAATTTCAGTTTGGAATAATTGCCCACCCCTAATATTTTATGACAGGTTCAACGAAAGGAGGACCTACCTTTTGAAAGTGTTTTGAGAATGAAACCGTTGCAGGATCCAATATTTACAAAATATTGAATCCAATATCATCAAACAAGGAATATAAGACAAAAAAAAAAAAAAAAAAACATATTGCTTAATGTTTTCTGACATAGAATCAAGTTTCAATCAATGTTGAGAAGAATCAAGAACTTGACCCATAAACAAAATCAAACCCACTCTTGTCTTCTCTCACCGTGAACAGAAATGGATGGTCAACTACAAAATCCGGTTTCTGTATCAAACATTGAGCCGTCATGATGGCAACAGTGACGGCTGCAGCTTCAGTGCCTTCTTCATCCACTTCAATGCAAGCTTTATGAATAATGCTTGAGACATACAAGTCATCACACCATTCAACCATTTCAGTTAAATTACCTTCCGAGTTAAAGGGCGAAGTCAGTCCCATATCTTTTAAAACTTTTGAAGCTTCAAAATCGAAAGCGAATTTAAACTTTGGAATTCTAAAAGCACCTATTGATATGCGGTGAAGTGGGATATGGTTTTCGAAAAATTCTAAAAGTTCTGCGCTTATTTTCTCAAGTAGAGTAGCTAATCCGTCTTTCTCATTTGGTAGATAAATGTACATAGAGAATTGACGTTGATCCTCTACATAAGGTAGGCACAAGACTTGGAAAGCATCGTAGCTTCTTAGATACTGGTCCTTGTAATTGGACATGAAGGGGACATTCACCGTGAAACCATCAAGAAGATAAAAATCTTTATCTTTTGTCAAATTTGCATCAAATTTTCTTTTCCATGCTCCTTTGAAGTACACTGCATTTGCTAGAATAAGTGTACTAGTACGGATAATTTCAATAAATCTCTATCGTGTGCAAGAATTTCCTTGATGAGTCCGTTGGCGTGGACTTCAGCCCTTGTATTCAGTTCATCAATCACTTAAATAGGCTTCAAGACAAAAGCGATAAAATTGACCAATCATTTGACAAAATGGATGAAATATATACTCAAATTGAATAATAAAAATAAGAGCGTGTGGTCGTCTAGTTGTCTCTTCAGGTGGATGGAGGACTTAAAGAGTGAGCAAATGAGAGAGAATTTGTAATAAAATTTTGTGAGATCAGGAAAGGGATGGGAATTAAAGAACAAAAAACAGTCCGGAAACTAAAACCATGATAATCGTAGAAATTAAAACTTATTTATCCATCATACATCATCATCTATAAATTTTCTAGAAGCGAATAAAAACAAACTTCGATTTGTGTTAGTCAGTAATTAGAACCTTAAAAATCGACAAACCAATATATATAAAATATAAACCAAATAGTCATAACAAAACCAAAATAAACTAGGATAAACTATAAGCTTTCAATTCATATAAAACTAGAAATTTAGATGATATGAAATATAATAACAAGTTGATAATTTATTAGAAAACTTCAAACTGAAATGTATGTAATATTATGTAAGTTTAAATTTCTATTAATAAGGGATATATTTAGTATAATTTGTTCCAATTATGATTTCTAGAATTCTCGTCCCTATCACATCATACTCTCAGACGGGAATTGAAAATAGGGAATATTGTCAAAATTGCCATTATGAAAACTCAATCTTTGGAAATTGCCATACAAATTTGTGACATGTAATTGTTCATCAAAAATCCACTGTATTGGACACTTATACCCTTGGACATACTTAAGTTGAAAATGGGATAGTAAGAAAAGTCAAACTGATATCGTAAGGCAAGTGGAGGACATGGCGGTGGAATTGAAATGGTTGTAATATGGAGAGGAAATGAAGCTTGCGGAGTGGAGACGGTTAAGGAAGAGTTGGCGAGGGCAGAAGTTGCGGCAGAGGAAGACGCATCAACAGAGAAAGTGAAGAGGCAAAAAGGAGAGGGAAGAGGAGAAAAGAGAGGGGATATCAAATACAAGTACGGAGGTGGTGAATCCTGACGAAGCTGGTGGCGCAGGGATGAGAGAGTGAAGAGGTAAAAAGAAAAGGGAGGAAAAGAAAAAGTGAGGAATAAGAAGTAAATTCACACAAGTAGGAGTGACAATTTCCGAACTGAAATAGGAAAATGACTATTTTCGAATGCCATCTCATTTTTAATGGTTTTTTTGTAATTTACTTTTAAAAATATTACCATATGGATATGCATTTCTATGTGAAACATAAATTCAGGATCCGAAATGGAAAAGAACAAAACTGACAAAAAAGGACAAAGAACTCGGTACGCTGGCAAATCCAGGGATCGAGTTCCATCATCTACGAAAATCACAGTGGTTCTTTCTTAACTACTAAATAAACCAACTTTTAACATACTTTAGGGATCAGTCAAGGTTGCGGTCTATATTCTATCTCGTTGTAATTTTTAAAAAAAATTTACCGCAAAAGTTGTCCATATATATGCAAAAAGTTACCTTGGTTGCGAAGTCAACTTGACTGCAAGTAGCTTTGTAGGAGTTTTCCAAATGCTCTTTAAAGGAATGCTTCAAAGAGACATACTTATGGATCCAGACACCATTAGCCATTGATAAGCACAAATCACTTCTCTCAGTGCCGTTGACGATCTGGGCCAACACTGTGTTTAGATGATCCGTTGACGGTGACATGATGAATGAGAGGATTTGTTCTTTGGTAACGGAGCTGAAACCTGCGGCGATAAGACAAAGTAAAACATTGATTGACGTCGGTGAAAAGACAAGGTTTGAGCCATTATCGACGGTATCGATGATTTGCTTTGCTAGTCTTGCCACAATATCGTTGGATGACATCTTAATTTGATTTTTCCAATTCAATCTTTTCTCCACGAGGGGTGTTGACGAATTGGTTTCTAAATAGGCAGAGGTGATGAATAGCTTGTTCAAATACGCTATTAGAAAATTTCTAGCATCCGAGTCCACCACAACAAACAATTTTGTAATAAGTATTGTTTTAAAATATACTTTTTTGTTAGTGACTCCATATTTTATTACATGGAAAGCTATTCAAAAGTATTTAAATATTGTTAGATGTCTTTGGAAAAATTGTTATTGTGCAATTGGTTGGAACCAATACTATTTAAAAATGTTGTTCAGCGCATGAATTTTAACTATATATATATATATATATCTCTTCTCTTCTGTCTATACTATATAAAAAAGTTGAAACTATAGCGCTCTTAGATCGTCCACATAGAATTTAAAAAACTCGATTTGATTGATTCATGTCAGCATTTAACATAAATTATGACGATGATTTTCCCAAAAAAAAAGGGAAATTGGGTTTCTGCCAAAATAAAAAGGGAAAAACTGATTTATACCAAAAAAATAAAAGAGTACAAATTTATTAATGTAAGAAACTTAAAAAAAAATTATCACCAAAATAAGCAATAAAATAATAAAAGTTACTCAAAACCCTGAGTTTCGTATATAAGGAAATTATGACATAATTTTTTATTAATGAATTATTAAAAAATAAATTTTATTTTCATAACATCATATTTTCTTAATATAGTTCTATAAGGCTATCCACATAGGATTTAAAAAACATGTTCTTATTGCTTAACATCAGTATTAACCAAAATTATGACGATAATTTTTCAAAAACTACAAAAAACAAAAAAAATTGGTTTCTTCCCAAAAATAATAAGGGAAAAACTGATTTCTGCCAAAAATAAAAGAATACAAATGTATTTATGTAAGAAAATTAAAAAAAAAATCATTACCAAAAGAAGCAACAAAATAGTAAAAATTACTCAAAACCCTGAGTTTCGTATATAAGGAAATTATGACATAATTATTTATTAATGAGTTATTAGAAAATATATTTTCATTTTCATAACTTCATATTTTCTTTATAATTAATTAAAAAGTTAACTTATATTTTTTCTAAGAGAACTGGTCGTTAACATAAAGAAACATTGTCACATAATATTTATGAATCCCTATTTATAAAGTATAGATTTAAATGTGCTGAAGTTTTAAGAATTATTATTACAAGTTTAATTATTTTCCATGACTTTTTTATTTTCTATCGAGATTTACCATAAAAATAGTATCTGCCAAAAACATAAACCGAAAATAATCTCTTAAATACGCCATAAAGTAATATAAATTACTCAAAATAATGAGTTTATTATATAATGGAATTATGAGTTACATGATTTGCTTACTAATGAATAAAAAATATATTCTTCCCAATTATATTGCTTATAATAATACTTCTAATTCTATTCAAACACCTAAATTGTTTATAATACTGAAAACTTTGAACCCAAAACCATTTACTTTCATAATTCTGTATTTCAATTCTTATGTTTGATTTCCTCTTGTTTATTGGTGTGTTTAGCTTTGTGTTTGATTGTTTGATTAGTGTGTTCCATAAATTGTTTGAAATAAACAATTCATCAGCATGTATCTAATTGTATGTTATATTTCTTTCTTGATATCGTTTTATTCTCATCATCTCAATGTTGCAGCGATCTATTTACCTCTGTGATTTAGACAAAGCAGCTAATACTGGTGACGTTGCCCGATGCTCACAACTATTGGTATTTGTTTACTTCGTCTGAGTTTACACGAAGAGGAAAAAGGTAACTAAGAAATGGAAAAGTCCTGTTAAAGAAAACAAGAAAGTTTCTAGATTTCGAAATAGTAGTTTTGCCTATAAATAAAACTATTCACAACCTACAATTGAACATCCAGAAATCAAACACTGTATTCTGCGAAGATCACATCAAAGTTTATAGGCAAAACCAATATGGCATCTTTAACTTCTTCCTCTTAGCCCATACTACTTCTTTGTGTGGTTTTTGAGGATCTGAAAAAAGGTTTTGCTAACAAGGAATTTGTTGTCAGGGTCATTCACTTTTGGGAAGCAAGAAATCCCAAAAAGGGCGGCTTACTTATGGGTCTCGAACTGCTCCTCATCGACCAAAAGGTAGTTGAAATTTATTTTAAGTTTAAACATCTCCTATAACAATAATAACAATTTATTTATGAGAAAAGAGAAAGCTGATTAATCTATACTATATAAAAGTTGAAGCTATAACGCTCTTACGCCATTCACAAAGGATTTAAAAAACCCGATAATATTGGTCCATATCAACATTTAACATAAATTATGACGATGATTTTTCAAATACTAAAAAAAAAGGAAAATTTGGTTTCTACCAAAAACTAAAAAGGGAAAAAGATGATTTCTGCCAAAAATAAAAAGAGTACAAATTTATTTATGTTAAAAACTTAAAAGGAAATTCATCACCATAATTAGTAAACTATGTCTTAGTTAATTATTAATAAATTATTAAAAATATATATTTTCATTTTCATAACTTTATATTTTCTAAAAACCATTTACTTAATTATTGCAAGTTTAATTAGTTCTCATGATTCTTTCATTTTCTTAATGAAATTTAGCATAAAATTGACATCTGCCAAAAACCTAAAACTGAAATTATCGCCCAAATACGCAATAAAATGATATAAATTACGTAAAATAATGAGTTTAGTATATAAGGGAACTAAAACTACACAAATTGCTTATTGATAAAGAAAAAAATAATAATTTATTTTCTTTCCTAATTTATTGCTCATTAATACTTTTAATCCTATTCAAAAATCTAAATAGTTTATAATACTGAAAACCTTGAACATAAAACCATTTAATTTCATAATTCTATATCTCAGTTCTTAGGTTTGATTTTCATTTTGTTCTTGATTTGCTTAGTTTTGTGTTTGGTTGTTTGATTAGTGTGTTCCATAATTTTTTTGAGACAAATAATTCGCCAGTATGCATATAATTATGTGTTATATTTATTTCTGGACATCATCTCAATGTTGCAGCAATCTAAGTACATCATTGAATTAGACACAGCAACTCATTCCTCATGACGATTGGTATTTATTTACTTTGTTTGTTGCTCTTAACGATTTTGTTATAGTTGTATTTGATGATGTTTACGGAGAGACAAACTTTTAGACTTTATGATGAAATATCACCCAATTCTCTGTTTTTATCCAAATGTGTATTGAATTACCCTGCCGATATATTGATGAGTGGAGTCGTGTTTTCCTCTACTTCCACAAGAGATATATGATAGCTTGATAAAAGAGCCTTCAAATGAGTGCTCAAAGGTCATCTTCCATAATTCATTGGTAAAGGCGTACTCAAAGTATATCTAAACCTTTTCGTTAAAAAAAGTAGATCTAAATATTTCCATAAAATAATGAACTTTTAAGATCCAGTATAGGTTTATTGTTTCTTTCAATGCATAATTTGGTAATTTTTCAATTGTGCCAATGGTAAGAAACCTGCTGGAGAGGTTGAGAGAGCAATATAATTTTCACCGGTAAAACACAAATGTAGAACAACCAAAATTTATGTGATTATAATGAGGGGCATTGTCTAAAATGGACTCTTTTGAAAATTTATTCAAACAGGATCCGTTAGAAATGATTTTTAAAAGCAGTAGGGTCCATCTTTGGATATAAATTTTCAAAAAGGTCTATTTTTTTGGATTTAATCCTTATAATGAACCAAATTAGTAGAAATCGATGTAGTTACATAATTCTATATTATCATTTACAAATAGCTATTCAATGATTATGTTATTTGATATGTTCTTCATCCTCTGTCTTGAAAAAACAATCACCACTTGACTGAATAACAAATTCGATGTGTTTTTTTGTTTGTTTGTAGATGTTGTTTTAACTTTTTGGAAGAAATAAGAAACATAAGAAACTATTATACAGAGCACATTGCATAAGACACTCTTACTAACAAAAAAGGTTAAAACAAGGTAAATTGCATAAGACGCTCTTACTAATAAAAAGAGGTTAAACCAAGATATTCACAAAGAGAGTCCAAGTTAGCAGAAGAATTAAAGATACCTAAATGTGAAATCAAAGGTTTTTATGCAAACAGTTAATTGATAAGAATAAAGAATATGACTTCATGAAGCTTGATTTGAATTTAATGGAGGTGAGAGGGATTTAATGGAGCTGCAGAGTCTAAAGAGCAAAACAAAGTTAAAAATGGAAACCGCAAATGTGCATGGACGCATAATCAGTTTGCCTAAGAGCTTTTAAGACCTTCAACTCCAATTGTTCTTGGTCTAAATTTGTTTGGAATGAATGTTGAAGATTATTGTTGGTTCCGTAGTATCAATCCTGATGTTAGGGATCATTTGTTTCTTAATTGCGAATACTGTGAAAAGGTTATGCATCGGCTTGGCCAGCCTAGCTGAAATTTTTGGAATGGTCCAGGTTGATAAGTTGGCTCTCATCTTGATCTGGTCATGCATCCCCAACGCTCAAGTAACTGGCCATGCAATCAACAATCTTACATAACAGCCTCTCTATATATCCGATAGCTTTGTTCTGTCTGATAAATAGAATATTCGTGCTACATTTTCCTCTCAACGATACCCCAAAGGCTGTTGTGGGCTGCTGTCCAGCTGGTTCACCTACTCATAGATCCAAACTCAATTATATGTTGCTCTTCTTATCTTCATCCTGCTCTCAATGCCTTTAAAATAATTGTATCTAAACTCCAATTCTTTTAGGTAATATATATATTCACTATGAGACGACAAAATATTGAGTAGAAAACAATTTAAATGAGACTGTCTAAATTTTGAAGGATTTTGTTGTGTTAATGATTCTCTTAATAATGATGTAAGAAAAATCGCATTGGTGTTGTACATAAATTTGTATAACTATATATATATATATATATTTTAAATGTTGCCGCATTTGATGTTGAAAAGTGCACTGATACTTAAAACAATACCTTAATTGTTAGAAAGAACTTAACATATGAATGTTTTTGATCAAAAAGACGTACAAATATATTGATTCTTAAAGTACATAGAAATATGAAAAATATTTCATGACATTTCATTACCCTTATTGTTTTTCCCACCGACTTGAGAAAAAATTGTTCAATAATTCAGAACTCTTAAAGAATATGTGTATTTGCTTTTACACACTTTAATATATGAATACATGGATTCAACGACTGACCAACACCATTAAGAAGAGTTTACTGGCATCATATGTTGTAACCATTTATTTATGTTTTATTTACATCTCCTTGGTAGCCAAAAGAAGATCAGTTTTATCTAATTATGATGATTCGTAATATTTTGGATGTGTTGGAGGTGAAATTTTTAGATTTGTCTTAACTTTTTTTCAGGAAACAGATAAAATCTCATCAAGAAACCAAAAGAGTCGCGATAATCAATTAAACTTGCAAAAATAAAGTAAAGTTTTATAACAGTGGCGACGATATGGAAATTTCAATAAGACAATCATATTTGCAGGATTCTTACAAAGTCTTCGCTTTGAAACAAAACATAAGACATAAAGATTCAAAAGGATGTTTGCAGCATGGTTGCTAAGTTTTAGGAAATGAAATGCACCTATAAGTGAAACAAAATATGCCAATGAAGGTGATGGTTAGATGGTTGTCGTTGATCCTAAAATTCTAATACAATCAAACGGAAATAATATGCGAGACATATTTCAAGCCATAAAGACAGATGACATTTATCAAAAGTACATATGAAAGCATTACAAAGACAGAAATAATAACTCTATATTAAAAATGATACATCAATTTCAATAATATTAAAATCTTCATTCTATATTAAATTTTATTTTTCTAAAAGTATAAATATATATATATGATTAAGATAAGCCCAAATAAAATAATATACAATACTCAAGGTATATATAAAATTGAATAAATACAAAATATATATCAAAGAAATCATTAAAAATAGACCCGCGCATAGCACGGGTAAAAAACCTAGTCTATACTATAGAAACGTTGAAGCTATAGTGCTCTTAGGCCGTTCACATAGGATTTAGAAAAGCCGATTTGATTGGTGCATGTCAGCATTTAACATATTTTATGACGATGATTTTCCAAAATCTAGAAAGGAAAATTTGGTTTCTACCAAAAACTAAATAATAAGAAATTTCTTTCTGCCAAAAAATTAAAGGAAAATCATCACCAAAATACTAGAAATTACTTGAAATTACAAGTTTCATATAAGTATAAGGGAATTATGAATTAATTGCTTATTGATGAATTCTAAAGGAATAATTACAATTAAATCATTATTCAAAATAAAGAAAATTGGTCGCATTATATTTCTGAATCCCTATTTATACAGTATAGATTGTTACTAAAACAATTACTTAATTATTGCAATCGTAATTATTTATCATGACTTTTTCGTTTTCTCACTGAGATTTAGCATAAAATTGATATATACCAAAAAAACTTAAAAGGAAAATCATAATCCAAATAAACAATTAAAAAGTATAAGTTACTCAAAATAATGATTTTAGTATATAAAGAAATTATGAATTAATTACTTATTAATGAATAATGATAATAAATGTTTTATTTCCTAATTATATTGCTATCTATATTATATAAAAGTTGAACCTATAGCACTCTTAAGGTGTCCACATTGGGATTTAAAAATCTCGATGTTATTGGTCCATGTCAGCATTTAACATAAATTATGGCGATAATTTGCCAAAAACTACAAAAAGGAAAAATTGGTTTCTGCCAATAAACTAGAAGAGGAAATATTGATTTTTGCCAAAAATTTAAAAGAAACTTTTCACTAAAATAAGCAAAAAGTTTATAAAAATTACTCAAAATCACGAGGTTTGTAAATAAGGAAAATATGACTTAATTGCTTATTAATGAATAATAAATATATATATATTTTATAGCTTCAAAAATTCATATTTTCTAATGATTAATTAAGACATTATTTAATATTTTTTTAAAATACATTAGTCTTTAAAATTGTCGCATAATATTTTTAAATCCCGATTTATATAGTATAGATTTTTAATAAAAATATTCACTTAGTTATTGCAAGTGTAGTTATTTCTCATGACACTTTTGTTTTCTCATGAGATTTATCATTAAATTGATAACTCCCAAAAAAACTTAAATGAAAAATCATCACTCAAATAAACAAGAAAAAAAAGTTGAAGCTATAGTGTTCTTAAGTCATTCACATAGGATTTAGAAAACCCGATATGATTGGTCCACATCAACATTTAACATAAATTCTAAAGATAATGTGCCAAAAACTACAAAAAAGAAAATATGGTTTTTGCCAATAAACTAAAAGAGGAAAAATTGATTTTTGCCAAAAAAATTAAAAGAAACTTTTCACCCAAAATAAGCAAAACAAATATAAACATTACTCAAAATAACGAGATTTGTAAATAAGGAAAATATGACTTAATTTCTTATTAATGAATAATAAAAATAAATAATTTTTAAGCTTCAAAAATTCATATTTTTCTAATGATTAATTAAGACATTATTTAATATTTTTTAAAATACATTAGTCTTTAAAATAAATAAAATTTGTCGCATAATATTTTCAAATCCTGATTTATATAGTATAGATTTTTACAAAAAATATTCACTTAGTTATTGCAAGTGTAGTTATTTCTCATGGCACTTTTGTTTTCTCAATGTGATTTAGTATTAAATTGATATCTCTCAAAAAAACTTAAATGATAAATCATCACTCAAATAAAAAATAAAACAATATAAATTACTCCAAATAATGATTTTTCTATATAAGGAAATATGAATTAATTGCAAGTGTAATTAATTTCTTGATTTGCTTAGTTTTGTGTTTAGTTGTTTGATTAGTGTGTTCCATAAATTGTTCGAAATAAATAATTTATCAGCATTTATCTAACTTTGTGTTATATTTCGTTTTGGATATCGTTTATGCTCATGATCTCAATGTTGCATCAATCTAAGTACTTGTGTGACTTAGGCACATCATCTCATTCCAGTGACGGTGCCCTTTGCTCACAATTATTGGTATTTGCTTACTTATTTTGTTGCTCTCAACAATTTTGTTATAGTTATATTAGATGTTGTTTACAGAGAGACCAGCTATTATAGTTTCTGTTGACATATCACCCAACTCTCTAATTCATCCCATTTCATCCAATCATTTATTCAATCACACTGCCAATAGATTGATGAGTGGAGTTGTGTTTTCCTCTACTTCCAAAAGAGATAGATGATGGGTTGATAAAAGAGCCTTCGTATGGGCTCTCAAAGGTCAGACCCCATAATTCATAGCTAAAGGCATACTCAACATATATCTAAATCTTTTCGTAAATAATAAAATTTTAATGCATTTTTTATTATTTCTCCATTGTGCTATTGGTAATAAACTTGCTGGAGAGACATACTCAATGTAGATCTAAATCTTCCTGTAAATAATTAAATTTTAATGCATCATTTGGTTAATTGTTAAGAATAAAGAAGATGGCTTCGCAAAGCTTGATTCGGATTTTATGGAGGTGAGAGGGAATTTAATGGAGAAGGAAGTTGAGCTGCATAGTAAAATGGAGATGATAGTGGAAACTGCAACGTGTGCATGAACCTCATGGAAGCTCAGATTAGAAGAGGGAAGAGTCAGTGTTAGCAATGGAAAAAAGTGGAATCAGTTTGCCTGGGAGCTTTTAAGACCTCCAGCTCCAATTGTTCCTGATCTATATTTTTTTGGAATGAATGTTGAAGATTGTTTTGCCTCCGTAGTATCGATCCTGAGATTAGGGATTATTTATTTCTTCAATGCGACTACTGAGAACAGGTCCTCATCAGCTTAGGCAACCTAGCCAAAAAAATTTGGAATGATCCATATTGATAAGTTAGCTCTTGATCTGGTCATTCTCCCCAATGCTCAAGTGACTGGCCTTGCATTCAACAATCTTACATAACAACATCTATATCCCTACGAAATCTCTGTTTCATCATATAGATAAAAATATTTGTGCTACACTTCTTCCTCAATGACACCATAAAAGCTGTTGTGGGATTCTGTTCAGATGGTTCACCTACTCATAGATCCAAACTCATTTCTATGTTACTACTCTTAATTTCATTTGCCTTTAAAATTTCTTTTAGCCATAAAAACTCTCATTGCCTTTACAACAATTGTATCTAGACTCTTGTTCTTTTAGGTATTATATATTCACTATGAAACAACAAAACATTGTGAAGAGAACAATTTAAGTAAGAATATCTAAATGTTGAAAGAGTTTGGTGTTTTACTGGTTTTTTTAATAATATTACAAACAAATTGCATTGGTGTTGTACATCAACTTGTATAACTATATTATTTTGTTTTTAAAACATTGCCAGATTTGCTTTTGAAAAATGCATCAATACTTAAAACAATACATTAATTGTTAAAAAGAACTAGACATAGGAATGTTTTTGATCGGAAAGAAGTATAAATTGATTGATCCTTAAATTATATTAACATATGCAAAATCTTCCATGACATTTCATTACCTTATTGGGGTTTCCACCAACTTGGGGAAAAATGATTCAATAGTTCAAAAATCTTTAAAAATATTTGTTTTATCTTTTACACACTTTAACATAAGAATACATGGCGTCAACGACTGTCCAACATCTAATTTATCTAATATGCTCACCTGAGTAAGCTTTCGTATATTCAAGGTGTTGGAGGAGCTGGAGATGAAGTTCTCATATTAGTATTCATTTCTAATTCGGGAAACATATAAATCTCATCGAGAAAGCAAATGAGTCGTGAGAATCAATAACACTTGCAAAAATAATGTAGAATTTTGTAACAATGGTGACGTTGCGGAAATTTCAATAATACAATCATACTTGTGCGATTCTTGCAAAGTTTTCACTCTAAAAATAAAATACAAGACTGAAAGATTCAGAAGGAAGTTTTGCAGCATGGTTGCTAAATGTTGGACATGAAAATGCACCCAAAAGTGGAACAAAATTTTACTATGAAGATGATGGTCAAATGGTGGTTGTTGATCCTAAATTTTGAATGCAATCAAGGGGAAATCAAGTACAAGATATATTTCAAGCCATAAAGGTAGAGAACAGTTTATCAAAAATTACATATGCAAGCATTACAAAGACATCAATCCTAACTCTATATTAAAAATGATACATCATATTTCAATATGCTTTAAACAAAATAATTCTTCAAATCTTCATTTTATATTAAATTTATTTTTCTACAATTATTAAAAAACATATATAATTAAAATAAACCAAAATGAAATATTACACAAAATTCTAACTACATAGAAAATTATATAAATACAAAAATATATTTAGGCAAATTAATAAAAATAGACCCACGCGTAGCATGGGTAACAACCTAGTCTATACTATATAAAAGTTGAAGTTATAGTGCTCTTAGGCCGTCCACATAGGATTTAGAAAACCTGATTTGATTGGTCCATGTCAGCATTTAATATAAACTATGAAGATATTTTGTCAAAAACTAAAAAAAGGAAAAACTGGTTCCTTCTACACAAATAAAAAGAGAAAAACTGATTTCTGCCCAAAAAAAAAAGAGTACAAATTTATTAATGTAAGAAATTTAAAAGAAATATCATCACCAAAATAAGCAACAAAATAATAAAATCTACTAAAAAGCCTGAGTTTCGTATATAAGGAAATTTGACATTATTTTTCAGTAATGAATTATTAAAAATATATTTTCATTTTCATAACTTCATATTTTCTTAATATAGTGATATTAGGCTATCCACATAGGATTTTTTAAAAATGTTCTTATTGGTTCACATCAGTATTTAACAAAACTTATGACGATAATTTTTCAAAAAATACAAAAACAAAAATTGGTTTCTTCCAAAAAATAAAAAGAGAAAAACTGATTTCTGCCAAAAAAATAAAAGAGTACAAATTTATTTATGTAAGAAACTTAAAAAGAAAATCATTACCAAAATAAGCAGAAAAATAATTAAAATTACTCAAAACTCTGAGTTTTGTTATAGAAGGAAATTATGACATAATTTTTTATTAATGAATTATTAGAAAATATATTTTCATTTTTATAACTTCATATTTTCCTAATAATTAATTAAAACATTAATTAATATATTTTCTAAGAGAATTGGTCATTAACAAAAAGAAACATTGTCACATAATATTTATGAATCCCTATAGGTTTAAATGTACTGAAGTTTTAGGATATATTATTTCAAGTTTAATTATTTTCCATGACTCTTTTATTTTCTAAATGAGATTTACCATAAAAATAATATCTGCCGAAAACATAAACCAAAAATAATCTCTTAAATACGCCATAAAATAATATAAATTACTCAAATAATGAGTTTATTATATAATGGAATTATGAGTTACATGATTTGCTTACTAACGAATAAATAAAAAAACTATTATTTCTTAATTATATTACTTATAATAATACTTCTAATTCTTTTCAAACACCTAAATTATTTATAATACTGAAAACTTTGAACCTAAACAAATTTACTTTCATAATTCTGTATCTCAGTTCTTATGTTTGATTTCCATTTTGTTTATTGATGTGTTTAGCTTTGTGTTTGATTGTTTGATTAGTGTGTTCCATAAATTGTTTGAAATAAATATTTCATCAGCATGTATCTAATTGTGTGTTATATTTATTTCTTGATATTGTTTTATGCTCATCATCTCAATGTTGGAGCGATCTATGTACCTTCGTGAATTAGACAAAGCAGCTCATTCCGGTGACGTTGCCCCATGCTCACAACGATTGGTATTTGTTTACTTCATCTGTAGCTCTTGACGATTTTGTTATAGTTGTATTAGACGTTGTTGACGTAGAGATGGACTATTAGAGTTTCTGTTAAAATATCACCCAATTCTCTATTTCATCCAAACATGTATTCAATTACGCTGCCGATATATTGATGAGTGGAGTCATGTTTTCCTCTACTTCTACAAGAGATAGATGATAACTTGATAAAAGAGCTGTCATATGAGTGCTCAAAGGTCAGGTCCCATAATTCATTGCTAATGGCATACTCTAAGTAGATCTAAATCTTTCTGGTAAAAAAAAATTAGAACTAAATCTTTCCGTAAAATAAAGAACTTTTAAGGTCCAGTACATATTTATTGTTCTTTCAATGCATCTTTTGGTAATTTCTCAATTGTGCCATTAGTAAGAAACCTGCTGGAGAGGTTGAGAGAGCAAAATAATTCTCACCGGTAAAACAAAAATGCAGAAAACCAAATTAGTAGAATTGATGTAGTTACTTAGTTCTCTTCTATCATTTACAAATAATTATTCAATGATATGCTATTTGATATACTCTTCATCATCTGTACTGCATTATTATCACTATTTTACTGAATAACAAAATCAATGTGTTTTTTTTTTTTAAATGTTATTTTAACTTTGTGGAACTAATAAGAAACAAAATAAACTATTATACAAAGCGCATTGCATAAGAAGCTTTTAATAACAAAAATAGGTTAAACCAAGCTATTGATAGAGAATCCAAGTTAGCAGAAGAATTGAAGATAACTAAATATGAAATCGAAGGTTTGTGCAAACAGTTAATAGATAAGAATAAAGAAGATGACTTTGATAAGCTTTATTTGGATTTAATGGAGGTGAGAGGGAATTGAATGGAGAAGGAAATAGTGCTGCATAGTCAAAAGAGTGAAACAGAGAAAATAGTGGTAATCACAAGCGTGCATGGACGCGGAATCAGTTTGCCTGGGAGCTTTTAAAACATTCAGCTCCAATTGATCGTGGTATAAAATTGTTTGGAACGAATGTTGAAGGTTGTTGTTGCCTCTGTAGTATCGATCCTGGAATTAGGGATAATGTATTTTTCACTGTGAATAATGTGAACAGCTTCTGCATCGGCATGGGCAGCCTAGCTGAACTTTTTTGGAATAATCCATATTGATAAGTTGACTCTCATCTTGATCCGGTCATGCTTCGCCAACGCTCAAGCGACTGGCCATACAATCATCAATCTTATATAACATCATTTCTATCTCTCCAAAAATTATGTTACGTCAGATAGATAAGAATATCCGTGCTACACTTCTCCCTAAATGATACCACATGTTGTGGGCTGATGTCCAGATGGTTCACCTTTTCATAGATCCAAACTCAAGTATATGTTGCTCCTCTTATTTTCATCCTGCCTTTCTAATTTCTTTTAGACATAAAAGCTCCCACTGCCTTTAGAGCAATTGTATCCAAACTCTTAGTCCTTTAGGTAATATATATTCACTATGAGACGACAAAATTTTGAGGAGAGAACAATTTAATGTCTAAACATCGAAATAGTTTGTTGTGTTACCCATTCCTTTAATAATACTGTAAAAAAAATCACATTGGTGTTATTCATAAATCTGTATAATTATATTCTTTTTTTTCTAAACGTTGTCACATTTGATGTTGAAAAGTGCATTGATACTTAAAACACAACTTTAATTGTTAGAAAGAACTAAATATAGGAATGTTTTTGATCGAAAAAGACATACAAATATATTGATACTTAAAATACATAAACATATGCAAAATCTTCCATGACATTTCATTACTCTTATTTTTTTCCCACCAATTTGGGAAAAATGGTTCAATAGTTCAGAAATCTTAAAGAATATATGTGTTTTTGCTTTTACACACACTTTAACATATGAATACATGGATTCAGCGACTGTCCAACATCATTGAGAATAGTTTACTGGCATCATCTGTTGTAATCATTTATTTATTAATTGTTTTCATATCCAGTGTACTTCAAAGAAGAGTAGTTTTATCCAAATATGATGATTCTTATTTTTTTTTTATACTCTTGAGTTCTTTCTTCTAAAATGTCTAATATGTTCACTTGAGTATGCTTGAATCTATTCAAGCTATTGGAGGTGTTGGAGATAATATTCTCAGATTATTCTTAATATATGTTTTAGAAAACAGATAAATCTCATCAAGAATGCAAAAGAGTCGCGATAATCAATTACACTTGCAAAAATGATGTAAAGTCTTATAACAAAGACGCGATGTGGAGATTTCAATAAAAAAATCATATTTGTGGAGTTCTTGCAAAGTATTCGCTCTGAAATAAAACGTAAGACTCAAAGATTCAAAAAGGTGTAATGCATCATGGTTGCTAAGTGTTGGAGATGAAAATACACTCATAAGTGAAACAAAATATGCCAATGAAGATGATGGTCAGATGGTAGTCGTTGATCCTAAATTTTTAATGCAATCAAGTGGAAATCATTTACAAGACATATTTCAAGCCATACAGGCAGAGGATATTTTATCAAAAGTACCTATGCAAGCATTACAAAGATAGAAATCATATGATACATCATATTTCAAAATGCTTTAAACAAAAATAATCTTCAAATCTTTATTCTATATTAAATTTAGGGCAATTCTCAATTTTAGCACTGTTTTTAGTTTTTGGGACTTACATAGCACTCACGCTTAAATTTGGACTGTTTTAGCATTCATTAAAGGCTAAAAGACTATTATATCATTCCTTTTAAAAATATAACATTTTCCACAATAGCACTGTTTCTTTTTTTTCTCCGTCAACTTTCCCGTTTCTTTTCCCGGCGATTTAGGTTTCCATCTCCCATGATTCCGGTCCCGACTATATCAATCTCGTGATTCCGACCTCGACTATATCAATCTCGTGATTCCGGCCCCGACTATATCAATCTTGCGATTCTGGCCCTGATCTCGCAATTCCAGCCCCGACAATATCAATCTCGAGATTCCATCAAAATAGGTATTATATGCTCGTTTTTGTTTATGAATCTTGATGATTTTTCATTAGAGTGCTTTGGATTTGATTTTGCTTTGAATGGATTTAGGTATTTTGTAAATTTTTAATCGATTTTGTGTTTTAATAGATGTAGGTCTTCGTTGATGAATGTTTGTGAATGTGAATTGTATTGATTTTGTGTTTTGTGTGTTGGGTATCAACGATTTTTGTGTTTGTGTGTTTTGTGTATCATCAAATTTGATTTAAATGTGTAGAATTGATGATGCATATAAAGTGTTCGACATAATGCAAACTTGAATATCTGTGTAAATTGAATGCATGCGTAGGAATGATTTGGTTAAATAAGAGATTTGTGAAGTATATAAAGTTATTTAGGAAGCATTTGAGAAGGATCCGTAGTATTTTAGGAAACATTTTTAAGAAACATTTGATAAGCATTTAGGAAGTATTTGATAAGCATTTAGGAAGCATTTGAGAAGCATTTTGTGAAGGACTTAATAAGCATTTAGGAAGCATTTGAGCATCTGTGTTGATTTGAGTATTTGAGCATCTGTATTTGAGAAGATTCATAGTTTTTTAGGAAGCAATTGAGAAGGATTTTGAGAAGCATTTGAGAAAAGCATATGTATTGATTTAGGAAGCATCTGTATTGATTTAGTGATTTAGGAAGCCTCTATGGCAATTTAGGAAGCACCTGGACTGATTTAGGAAGCCTCTGGACTGATTTAGGAAGCATCTGGACTGATTTAGGAAGCATCTATGGCGATTTAGGAAACATTTGTAACGATTTAGGAAGCATCTGGACTTATTTAGGAAGCATCTGAACTGATTTAGGAAGCATCTAGACTGATTTAGGAAGCATTTGGACAGATTTAGGAAGCATCTGGACTGATTTCGGAAGCATCTGTAGTGATTTAGGAAGCATATGTATGCGATTTTAAAAGAACATCTGTATTGATATTGTTCTTTCTTTTCATGTAACAGGTTAAACATAAAGAAAAAATGAAAAAGTCAACACAAGCTGACCCAGTTTCAACGCCAGCTGAGTTCAACACAATCTTCCTACACCAATTTTCAAGATGGGTATGAACCGAGTGGGAAGTCTATAAAGATAAACTAGTTCTCCAGTATAAGTTACCTCGATGATGTAGAAAATATATTGGGAGTTGAAGAATTTAAGAGAGTAAAAAACTCCTTTCTTGGTCCGATTCTCAAGTTTTATTCAAGGGAAAGATGACGCTCTCAGGCAAGATTCTCCATTGCATACTGGCCAGAAAAATGGTGACCAAGAAGCGAAATGAGTTGTTGTTCCATTTTGGTGGACAACCTATGAGATTCTCTATTAGAGAATTTCTTATGGTGACTGGTCTAAAATGCAGTCAATGGATTCAAGAGAACGAAGAGAATGAAGAACACTGAGATTGGGATGAATTGGAGCAGGAGAGTCACACATCATAAGACATAATTGATATGATGAGAAGAGCTCCTAGGAATGCATATGACGAGAAGTTCTGTTTAGGGATGCTGCTGTTAACTGAAAATATCTTCCTCCATCGATATTCAGCAGCTAAGTATCCAAGAGAGTACTTAGAGAAAGCAACCAATCTTGAGTCTATGATGAAGCATTCATGGGGGAAAAGTGCATATGAGCTTCTGTTAGAATCAGTGGGGAAAATAACGAAGGACAAGCTTTCAAGAGTTTCAATCGACATTCATGGGTTCCCATTAGCGCTACACATTTGGATTCTAGAATCCATACCAATGCTTCAGTCGGGTTACTCTACCATTGACAGATCAGTCCCAGCAACAGCTTTTTTGTGTGAAAAGTATAAGCAGCTGAAGAACCCAGGTTTTGAAGAAGTTTTACAAGTAGAAGCAAAACAGGATGTAAGTAATTCTCCTTAACAATTTATGATTTAGGAAGCATCTGTAGTGATATAGGAAGCATCTGTAGCGATTTAGGAAGCATTTGGACTGATTTAGGAAACATTTGTGGCGATTTAGGAAGCATCTGTATACGATTAGGAAACATCTGTATTGATGTAGGAAGAATCTAGACTGATTTAGGAAGCATTTAGACTGATTTAGGAAGCATCTAGACTGATTTAGGAAGCATTTGGACTGATTTAGGATGCATCTATATTGATTTACGAAGCATTTGTGTGCGATTTTAAACATATGTATTGATTTAGGATCCATTTGTAGATTTTAAAGAACATCTGTATTGATTTAGTAACCATTTGTATTGATTTAGGAAGCATCTGTAGAAATTTACAACTGATATGCAGAAATTTAGGAAATGATTTAGGAGTGAACTATAGTAGTTTAGGAAAAGGTTTAGGAATGTTCTGAACTTAAGAGTAATATGATCTGTAGCTAATATTTTTTGGTTTTTATTTTTCGCAGCTGCATGTAGTATGCATTCTTCCAAGGATTCCTGACGATGTTGAGGAAAACGTCACTATGGAAGATAACATCAATCAAGATGTTGACACGCTAATAGGGTTTGTGAAGCAGGGCTTAAAGATAACAGTTCAACAGTGGGAAAATAAGAAGCTGGATTGCTATGAAACATTAGATGAAATAGGGAAACAAAGGCTGCGCTATCCGTTTTCAGAAAAACAGAGAAGATCCGTTGACACAGGCTCTTCTTCAAGAGATTCAATGGATATGAAGCTTACAATCCTCATGAAGATGGTTGAGGAAGGTAATAAAGCTATGAAGAGAGTTGAGAATGGCAACAAGGTTATCAAAGTCAGGTTGTCCAAAATTGAGAAGAAGCTGCGGATAATGAACAAAGTCATCAAAGTGATAGTCAGAGAACACCTGTCTTCGTACCTAGTCAGCCGGAAAATGTATCTTGTGGGAGTTACTCGACAGGAGAGAACATGGCACATGACAATGATGAATCATGCACTTTGAGTTCTTCTACAGCAGAGAGTGACAAGGGAACTGAAGATTCAACAGACAGTGAAAGAGAGATTCAACCGACAGTGACAAGGGATGAAGGTTCAAGTCATGAGAGGGCTTCTCCAAAGAGTGACAAAGTGATGGATGAAGAAGATTACTTTCAGTTAGATGGTTTGATTAATAAGGTATAGTCTTTATAAATCTGAAAAGTAATTTAGAAATATTTATCAATTTTGGACTGATGAGTTATTGTTTACAGATTACCCGACTCTCAAGCAATAAAAAGGACAAGGAAAAGAAAGATCCACTTAACACAAGAGCTGAGCCAGCATTAGAAGAGATAAACCAAAATGAGAGTGTTGAGCCAACACAAGAGCTGACAAATGATATCTTTTTATCTGCTGAAGTAAGATTTTTTCATTCATAAAAGATGAATTATTTTGCATCTGTATTGATTTAGGAAGCATATGTTGATATTTATGAAGCGTATATAGGGGTTTAGGAAGAAACTGTAGTGATTTAGGAAAACATCTTTAAGAATTTAGGAAGCATATGTAGTGATTCAAGAAAGCATTTGTATTGATTTAGGAAGCAAATGTAGTGATTTAGGAAGCATCTGTATTAATTTAAGAAAACATCTGTAGTGATTTTGAGAAGAATCTGTAGTGATTTAGGAAGCATATGTAAGAAGCGTCCTAAATTATAGTTAAAAATATTCATAAAAAGATGAATTATTTTGCAGAGTGGTAGAGATGGTATGCAATCTTTGATTCCTGCTGTGACACAATAATCAAGCAGTGGTAGAGATTGTACGCAACCTCTTACCCCAGCTATGACACAACCTCTGACTCCAGCTGTGACACAACCATCAAGCAACACAGAACAAAATGTTGAGGTATAGTTGACATTTACTGTTGTTTAAGACTTAAGAAAGACTTTCATAAAATTGTAATAATTGTTCCTAACAAAGTTAACCATTTTGTAGAGTTGTAATCCTGTTGTCGCACAACCACATATATCCTCAGAAACGAATGTGGTGGTAGAGAATAATCAGAAGGACAAGGCTGCTTCTGCTGCTACTGCTGATACAGAGAAGAATCAGAGCAAAAAGGACAAGGCTGTTGCTACTGATGCTGTTGATAAAGAGAAGAATCAGAGAGAAAAGGACAAGGCTGCTGCTGCTGCTGCTGCTACTGCTGATACAGAGAAGAATCAGAGCAAAAAGGACAAGCCTGTTGCTACTGATGCTGCTGATAAAGAGAAGAATCAGAGAGAAAATGACAAGGCTGCTGCTGCTGCTGCCACTGCTACTGCTGTTACAGAGAAGAATCAGAAGAAAAGGAGAAGGCAGCAGCTACTGATGCTGCTGATGAAAAGAAGAATAAGCGCGAAAAGGACAAGGCTGCTGCTGCTGCTACTAATGTTACAGAGAAGAAAAAGAGAGAAAATAAGAAGGCAGCTGCTACTGATGCTGCTGATAAAGAGAAGAATAAGAGAGAAAAAGACAAGACTGCTGCTGCTGCTGCTACTACTGTTATAGAGAAGAAGAATAAGCGCGAAAAGGATAAGGCTGCTGCTGCTGCTACTGATGTTACAGAGAAGAAAAAGAGAAAAAAGGAGAAGGCAACTGCTACTGATGCTGCTGATAAAAATAAGAACAAGAGCAAAAAGGACAAGGCAGCTGCTGCTGATGCTGCTGATAAAGAGAAAAATAAGAGTTAAAAGGACAAGGCAGCAGCTGCTGCTACTACTATTACAGAGAAGAATAAGCGCGAAAAGGACAAGGCTGCTGCTGCTGCTACTACTACTGTTACAGAGAAGAATCAGAGAGATGAAGAAATGCCTGATGCTGCTGATACAGAAATGGAAGATGTAGATCAGAGCGTAGCGGACTCAGAGGAGACAGAGGATGCAGCTGTTGTGTTACAATCTCTTCGAGCATCAAAATCAAAGGTATGCTAAAAAACTCAGAAATTTGATAAAATTATACATCAATAGTTACTAACACGTACATGTGGATGCAGGTTGATATCCCAGAAGTTCTACAACACTTGTTACCCGGTTCAAGGGTGGAGATAGCATATCCTGATGGGAAGTGGTTTGTAGTGAAAGTGAAGCAAGAGATGGAGACACAACTTGAGTCGAGGATGTTTATTTTGGAGTATGAAGATTTGTACAACAACAACTTTACCAAGCATACCAAAATAGTCTCAATGTTGAGGATACGCCCTCATCCGCCTCCATTTCCTCAACCAGAAGAACCTATTGAAACATACACAATTTTAGATCTGATGCAGAAGATAGAAGTGTTCCATATTGATCATTGGTGTGCTGGATTTATAAAAGTCCTTCAAACGAAATCAAAGGTTTCAGTCAACATAGAGCATACGTTTGAGGTACTTGAGTTTGACATTAAGAACATAAGGATCTATAGAGAATGGGTGAACGGTGAATGGAATCCTCCAGCGGATGTTCAGGTAATTATCTATATCGATTTCTTGCTGCTGCTATTTGGTAGAAATTTATTTAGGAATCATAAGAGTTTATTTATAAATTATTTGGGAAGTATCTGTAATGATTTGAGAATGATTTAGGAAGCATAAATGTTGATTTAGGAATGCTTGAGAAGCATATATATAAAGCTGATATTGCTGCTTATGAAAATTTGGTTGTTTCAGTTGGAAGAAACGGTTCAGGGTGAGGATGTACGTGAGAAATTGAAGATGAAGAGAAAAGGTGAAGAAGATGACCATCCACATAAAAAGATGAAGGTTGCAGAAACATGAAATCCTTTAAAGGTTTTTCTAAGGAGGAGCAGTCGGGATGCAAAAGTAGCTAGCACAGTCACAACTCCATACAAAGCTCCTCCAAACCCGGCACTAGCCAAAACACCTGAACCTAATACACTTCTGGATCCGTTTTTGTCGCCAACAGTGACTCAACTAAACGGATATTACGAACTGTTAGGAGAGAGGGCTCTAAAGTAAGTGTATACTTATCTATAATCATCATGCGTTTATACTTAATGTTTTGTGCTAAAAAGAAGTTAACTAACAAAATTAAATTGACTAACACATGATTGGTTGTATTGAAGCTAACTCGGAGTGGTTCAAAAGGCTGGATGATGAGAACTATTATGTCACCACAGAGGTAAGAAAGATCATCTATATTTATGCTCAAAAGCATATGTACTGATTCAGGAAGCATAAGTGTTGATTTAGGAAATGAATCGGGAAGCATATATACTGATTTGGGAATCATTCATGAATTATTTAGGAAGGGCAAGTATTGATTTAGGAAAGATTTAAGAAGCACAAGTGTTGTTTTGGGAATGATTTAGGAAGAAGCTGTAGTGATTTAGGAAAGCATCTGTGGTTGAATTATTAACTTTTTTTTCCTTAAATATATAAATGCAGCACATAAACGCCGTAATGAATTATTTTAATTCTCTTCGTGATAAACATGCACCTTACTTACACAACAACCGGTTTCCAAAAGCATCATTTTGCAACACCAACGTCTTCAGCGAGTTGTTAAAATCATACAGCAGTTTTAAGAAAGGGCATACTAAGAAAACATTCTCGGACTCTGTGAATGAAGTTGCAAGAGGAGACGCTTATCCAAAAATGAACTGGAAGAAAGATGTGGACATCATTTATGGAGTTACTAAGCTTGGTAAATACTAGATAGGGTTCGCGATAAACGTGAAGAACAGAACAATAGAGTCTTTTGCCTGCAACCATCCACATGAGAAAAAATTGAAAAACTTGGAAACTATTTCAAAAATAGCAGGTAACAAAACAATACATGAAAAGTCTTACGTTACTAAATTCATAAAACTATGATAATATATGTGATCATAATTACATTGTGCAGCGATGATACCTCCTCTCCTCTCCATTGCTGAGAACCTGAAGCCTATGAAGAACATGGCTCATTTCAAAATTGTGAACAGCTGTGAAGAAGGCCCGAAGTCAAGCACAATATCAAACTATGGGGTATTTGTGCTTAAAAAGATCCATTGTCACTCCTTGATGATAACAGATTTCTCAAAGATATGTGATGCAGTTATTCATGACCTAAGGAGTGGTTTAGCATACAGTACATTTGACTGTTTTAATCAAGGTTTATGATCATTTAGACAAAAATGTAGTGACAATGATCATTTTCGGCTGTGATATCACTTTTGTTTAAAATGAAAACCTATGTTATCACTTTACTTGGTTATTAAGTTGATTTATGTTATAAACTTATGTTATGACTTTTTGTCTTATCACAAACTAAAAAATACTTATATTATCACTTTTTTTTTGTCACTGAAAATTATTCGTATTGGTTTAGAAAATGTTTAAGAAACATTTGCAAACATTTATGAAGGGTTTTGGAAGCATCACTAGCTGTTTAGGAATGACTTCATAACACACTAAGATAAGTTTGGGAAAACGATTCCTAAATATGTGTAAGTGTTTCCTAAATTAATGAAATAGTTTGGGAAACATTTAGGAAGGATTTTGGAAGCATCAGTAGATGTTTATGAATGAGCCTATAAACAATGAATTGAGCTTATGTATGAATTGGACTTATAATTTCATTGGTTTTTTAGCCCAATTAGTGTGGGTTAATTTGATTTAAAACTGCCTTGGAAAAATAACTGATGGTGCACTAAACGATGCAATCGTTGAAGGGGAGTTGAAGAGTTGCAACTTTCTGATTCTATATATACGCGCTCTCTTCACTATCTATTCATCACTAAAACTTTTCATATTCTCACTAAAAAACCCATCTCCAACCATGTCGAGCCCTTCCTTTTCATCTCGTTCCAGATCTCCAACACCACCATCTCTAACCATTTCATCTCCTCGCCAATCAAGAACCACATCAGAATCTGATACGGAATCTGATGCTCAAACAACGGATCAATCTCCTCCTCCAAGTTGAACTCCATCTCCCCCTCCAAGTTGAACTCCATCACCACCTCCAAATCGAACTCCATCACCCCAGGGAAATCCTTTTCAGGATTTAGAGGTGGAGCCTCATTTTTTCTTCCCTTACGAAGTGAACCCTCCGACTGTGTGGATGAATACGCTCCCACAGGAAGACAAAAACGAGGTTACGTATTTCGTCGAAAAGGTTAATTTCGTCATTTTTCTTAATTTAGGAAGTTCTTCTCATAAAAAGTGAGTAGAATTAGGAAAAATGAGTTTTTATTTGAACGAGTAGATGCATAAAATTAGAAAGCGTTATTATAGAATTAGGAAAAGCATTCATAAAAGTCAATTTTTGATTTGGTTTCTATTTTGTCACAGATGAATGAGAAAAACGTTGAGTTGGTGACACAGCACAATCATTTGGTCGAGCAAGTTCAGAAGGTGGAGAGTGAGATCCAGAGGCTCGAAGCGGAACCAAAGGATTGGGAAAGGGTTGGCTTGGACAAGACCTGGCCTATGCCCCCCCGTACTCCAAGACCACTGCAGATCTCTCAACTAAAGCTCTGGTCTTCTTTCAAATTGTTTTTTTTTTCTGTTTGAACTACAGTTTGTTTTCACTTTTGTTTTTATTTTCGTTTGAACTAAAGTTTGCTTTCGAACATGGCATTTGGTTATGAATGTTGAATTTCAATTATGGTATTTCCTTTAAAAAAAAGTTTATTTTGCTATTTATTTTCCTGGTTTATATTTGATAGTTTAAAGAAAATGTTTTAGGAAAGTGTTCCTAAACATAGAAAAATGCTTCCTAAAAAATGTTTTTCTGATTAAAACAAGAGAATGCATTTCTAGAAAAAATAAAACAATAAAGAAAGGAACATCCTACCTTATCAAAATTATTCATATTTGTTTAGAAAAACATTTGAAACGTTTCGGCTGATCATTTAGGCAAAAATGTAGTGACAATGATCATTTTTGGCTGTGATATGTGTAAGTGTTTCCTAAATAAATGAAATAGTTTGGGAAACATTTACATACATTTAGGAAGGATTTCGGAAGTATCATTGGATGTTTATGAATGGGCCTATAAACAATGAATTGGGCTTATGTATGAATTGGACTTATAATTTCATTGGTTTTTTAGCCCAATTAGTGTGGGTTAATTTGATTTAGAACTGCCTTGGAAAAAATAACTGATGGTGCACTAAATGATGTGGACAAGACCTGGCCTATGCCCTCCGTGCTCTGTGAATCAAAGGATTGGGAAAGGGTCATTTGAACTACAGTTTGCTTTCGAACATGGTATTTGGTTATGAATGTTGAATTTCAATTATGGTATTTCCTTTAAAAAAAATGTTTATTTTTGCTATTTATTTTCCTGGTTTATATTTGATAGTTTAAAGAAAATGTTTTAGGAAAGTGTTCCTAAACATAGACAAATGCTTCCTAACACACTAAGACAAGTTTCCAATTTATCAAGAAAATGGGGCTAAAAACAAATGAATTGGACTATTGGGCTTATGTATGAATTGGACTTATAATTACATTGGTTTTTTTTAGCCCAATTAGTGTGGGATATTTTGATTTAAAACTGCCTTGGAAACATAACTGATGGTGCACTAAACGATGCAATGGGGAGTTTAAGAGTTGCAGCTTTCTGGTTCTATATGTATATCTACACGCTATCTTCACAATCAATTCATCACTAAATTTTTTTTGATATTCTCACTAAAAAATAAATCTCCGACCATGTCGAGCCCTAACTTTTCATCTCATTCCAGATCTCCAACACCACCATCTCCAACCATTTAATCTCCTCGCCTTCAAGAACGACATCAGAATCCGATACGGAATTTGATGCTCAAACCATGGATCAATCTCCCCCTCCAAGTCGAACTCCATCTTCCCCTCAAAGTGGAACTCCATCACCCGAGGAAAATCCTTTTCCGGATTTCAATGAGGAGCTGTATTTCAATGAGGATCCTTATTATTTATACACTGGAGAAATTAAACCTCCGATTGAGTGGATAGAGACGCTACCGGAGAAAGACAAAATCGAGGTTCATCAGTATTACCAAAAGGTACATTGATAACTATATGTTACCTTTATATTTGTAGATAGGTAGGAACGAGAACGTATATAGAAATATCTTAATTTAGGAAGTTCTTATAACACATAGATATTGGTATTTATTTGAATGAGTTTTAATTTGAATGAGTACATACATAAAGTTAGGAAGAGTTATTATAGAATTAGGAAAAAACATTCATAAAGGCTCTTTTTGATTTGGTTTCTCTTTTGTAACAGGTGTCTCAGGAATATGAGAGGTTGTTGAGGAAGCGCAACCGTAAGGTCGAGAAAATTAAGAAGGTGGATAGTGAGATCCGCATGCTCGAAGCGGAACCAAAGGATTGGGAAAAGGTTGGCTTGAACAAGACTTGGCCTATGCCCTCCGTGCTCGGAGACTACCTCAGATCTCTCAACTGAATTATTTTTCTCTGTTTTCGGTTATATTTTTTTCCTTTGAACTTCAGTTTTTTTTTGAACATGGTATTTTGTGTTGTTAAGTTTGGTTATGTAACAACTGTTGTTAAATTTTTTTTTTTGAACATGGTACTTGTTTGATAAATCGGAACATGGTTTTTAGTTATGAAAAATGTTGGTTTGTTAATTTTTCGATTATGGTATTTCCTTTTGAGCAAAGTTTATTTTTGCTGTTGTGCTGTTTATTTTGCTGGTTTATATTTCATAGTTTAAAGAAATATTTTAGGAAAGGGTTCCTAAAACCATTTGTGAATGATTTCTTAAAGCATTCCTAAATGTGTGTAACTGTTTCCTAAATTATGAAGTAAAAAACTGTTAAAACTATAATGAAGGAACAGCCTATCTTATAAAACATTACTGAAAATATTCGTATTGGTTTAGAAATTTTTTGGGAATGATTCCTAAAAGCATTCGTAAATATGTGTAAGTGTCTCATAAATTAATGAAATAGTTTAGGAAACATTTACACACGTTTAGGAAGGATTTCATAACCATCTGTCTGTTTCCAATTTATCAAACAAGTAGTTTAGAAAAAATTTAGGAATGATCTGAAGAGAAGTTTTGAATAGATTATGACAAAATGAGAACAAAAAGATAAACAAACATTTGAAGCAAAAAATTTATGGCAAACCATCCAACTAGGCAAAAAGACAAAAAAAAACATGAAAATGTTGAGTTCTAAAATTGGTAACACAGTATATTAGGAAAGGGTTCCTAAAACAATGCAACTGCTTCATAAAAAAAAAATATAAAGTTGAAAGTTCATATCCGATTCTTGCATGTGCTTTTGTTGTGTCCTCCTATGCCACATCTACTGCACTTATGTCCTTGAGACTTTGAACCAGGCACACCAAATTCCCCAGCCGCTCTCTTCCTCTTCTTAGGTGGTCTTCCACTACTCTTGTTCGTGGATGGAGGACCGCAAAACCAAGGAGACAAATTATCGGGAAAAGAACATGTCGATAGATCACCACAAGGATGTATGCTCTCAGAGTAAGCCTTAAACCATGTATCCCTTCTGTGAAAATCATCAACAAGCTTATACTCGTCCCCCCTTGTGCGTTTAGCAGCAGCTATTGTGTGGATGCAAGAGATCCTGTCTATGTTAAAGACGTTGCAAAAGCAATGCTTGTTCTTCAAATGGACTACAAACTTATGAGTGTTGTCTTTGACCTCAAACTCGAACTCGTCTATTTGGTATACATCAAGTGTCATAGCTTCGTCATACCTTAAAGCAATCTTCTCTGTCACATTTGGTGTTGCGTACTTACCAAATTTGGTAGCCAATTCTCTGCGTCAAAAAACCAGTTGCTGAGGGTCATTCTTATCGTCTCAAGAAGAGATATAACAGGCATCTCCCTTGGCATGTTTAGCAGTGAATTCAGGGACTCAGCAATGTTTGTTGTCATAATGTTGTATCTGTTGGCTGGTGCAAAACATCTAGCCCATTTAGCAAACTCTGCTTTCACCAAGTATGTAGCAAGCTTTGGATTTGCTCTCTCATTTTGTGAGAAAATATCACGAAACTCAAATTGAGTGTAAGCATCAGCAGCAGCTTGAACAGTTGGGATCATACCTCTATTCCCGAACTGAGATTTTATATTTTTCATAAGATGGAGCTTGCAAACACCATGGTGTGCGAGTGGATAGACTGTTGACAAAGCAGTAGCAATTGATATAGCACGGTCAGACACAAAAACGAGGTCGTCTCCATCAGGGATCACTGTCTTCAACCCTCTTAAAAGCCAAGTCCAAGAATCCTTGTTTTTAGAATCAACAATGCCGAAAGCCAAATGATAAAGATGGAAGTCTCCATCTTGTGCAGTAACTCCAAGAAGAGTCCCCTTGAATTTAGCCTTGAGAAAGGTACCGTCAATTGCAATGACACGCCTCAAGTATTGGAAACCTCTCAATGATTGCCCCAATGCTAGAAAAGCATACTTAAACTTTGTGCCAGCGTCCATCTCTAAGAATACCTTAGATCCTATATTTTTCTCTTGAATCTTGAACAACCATTTTGCAAGGTTACGATAACTATCTTCAGGAGTTCCTCTAACCAAAGTCTCAGCTATTTCTTTGGTTCTCCAAGCTTTCTTGTATTTGATATGAACATTATGGTTCATTCTTACTAAATCTACGATCTGCTTTGGTTTCAATCCATCCTTCTTCTCATGATATCCGCTGCAAATAAGGGAGGCAAGAGTCGGTGCGGTAGCTTGCCTGTGATTAGGATTCCTATGTGTTGTGTCACATGTGTGTTGATCAACAAGCTTCTTCACCACAAAAAAATCTGAATAAGGAACAACCAATGCACGGAACCTCCAACTAAAATTATCATCCACACAACCTAATATCACTCTTACTTTATTCGATCATAGAGACTTAAATTCAAACTTGCGCTTTAATGCCCACTTCCTCAGAATATCCATCATCTCTGTCTTGTTCTTGAAAATTCTGTTCACATTTATATCATCTTTTACACCTGATGAAAGACCTATATGAACTGGTGGAAGATCTGGAATAGGATTTAATAAGCATGAATAATCTTCTCTATCAGCAGGCGAGAAGGAGCATGTGTCACTTACAGAACATCTCTGAACCGATTAAAAACAACTAACATCAAATTTAGGAAGCCTATCTTAAAAATCATACAAGAAAAACTATATGAGAATAATTACCGGTTGATTTATATGGTTATGGGGCATAGAATTTGTTCCACATTGATGCATACGTGGATTGTTTTCCATTCCCAACGACTGGATCAAAAATCAACACAGAAAAAAACAGCAATTTAGGAAGCGTTATTATAGATTTAGGAAAGCCTTCCTAAAATCATACAGAAAACACATCTTAAAAAAACTGTGAATGGAAAAAACTGTGAATGGAAAAAACTTGTAGAGAAGCAATACCTGGACATTTATATGGTTTTCAGGCATAGAATGTGTTACACTTTGATGCATACGTGGATGGTTCTCATTTATATGGTCTTCGGACATAGAATGTGTTCCACGTTGATGCATACGTGGACTGTTCACCACTCCCAATGACTGGATCAAAAATCACACATAGGAATATTGATTTAGGAAGCATTATTATAGATTTAGGAAAGCCTTCATAAAACTCATACACAAAAATCAACTAAAAAATATGTGAACAAGGAAAAAAATTACCAGTTGATTTCTGTGAGAATCAGATCCATCTCTATGCTTTGATTGGTTGATACTACCAACATTCTCGTGACAAAGAAACTTGTCTTTGTCACAAACCTGAATACACAAAAACGAAAAGTTGCAAAGTAAAGAAAAAAACAATTGTAATAAAACACAAAATAGTCCAGTTTTAGAAAGAATTTCTTACAGTGACAAACATGCTAATGATTCCTAGTCTATACTATATAAAAGTTGAAGCTATAATGCTCTTAAACCGTCCACATAGGATTTTAAAAACCCGATATATTGGTCCATGTCAGCATTTAACATAAATTATGACGATAATTTTCTAAAAACTACAATAAAAGGAAATTTGGGTTCCTTCCAAAACTTAAAAAGGGAAAAGCTGATTTTTTCCAAAAAATAAAAAAGTACAAATTTATTTATGCTTAAAACTTAAAAGGAAACTCATCACCAAAATGAGGAAACTGTCTTAATTGCTTACATTAATAAATTGTTGAAGCTATAATGCTCTTAAGGTGTATACATAGGATTTTAAAAACCCAATATTATTGGTCCACATCAACATTTAACATAAATTATGATGATAATTTTCCAAAAACTAAAATAAAATAAAAATTTGGTTCCTTCCAAAAACTAAAAAGGGAAAAGATGATTTCTGCCAAAAATAAAAATGTACAAATTTATTTATGCTAAAAACTTAAAAGAAAACTCATCATCAGAATAAGGAAATATGTCTTTATTGCTTATTAATAAACTATTAAAAACTTATATTTTCATTTTTATAACTTCATATTCCATTTACTTAATTATTGCAAGTTTAAAATTTTCTCATGATTCTTTCATTTTCTCAATGAAATTTAGCATAAAAGTGACATCTGCCAAAAACTAAAAAATGAAATTCTTGCCCAAATACGTAATAAAATAATATAAATTACTTAAAATAATGAATTTAGTATATAAGGGAATTATAATTACACGAACTGCTTATTAATGAAAAATAATAATAATAATTTATTTTATTTCCTAACTATATTGCTTCTATTCAAAACTCTAAATCGTTTATAATACTGAAAACCTTGAACATAAAACCGTTTAATTTCATAATTTTATATCTCAGTTCTTATATTTGATTTGATTTTCTTTTTGTGTTATTGATTTTCTTAGTTTTGTGTTTGGTTTTTTGATTAGTGTGTTCCATAAAATTTTTGAAACAAATAATTAGCCAGCATGTATCTAATTATGTGTTATATTTCTTTATGGACATCATCTGAATGTTGCAGCAATCTAAATACAGCAACTTATTCCATTGACGTTGCACATTGCTCACGATGATTGATATTTATTTACTTTGTTTGTTGCTCTTAACGATTTTGTTATAGTTGTATTTGACGTTGTTTACAGAGAAACAGACTTTTAGACTTTATGTTGAAATATCACCCAATTCTCTGTTGAAATATCACCCAATTATGTTGAAATACCAATCTAAGTACATCAGTGAATTAGTTACAGCAACTTATTGCAGTGACGTTGCACATTGCTCACGATGATTGGTATTTATTTACCTTGTTTGTTGCTCTTAACGATTTTGTTATAGTTGTATTTGATGTTGTTTACAGAGAAACGGACTTTTAGACTTTATGTTGAAATATCACCCAATTCTCTGTTTTATCCAAATATGTATTGAATTAAGCTTGATATATTGATGAGTGGAGTCGTGTATTCCTCTACTTTCACAAGAGATAGATGATAGTTTGATAAAATAGCCTTTGTATGAGTGCTCAAAGGTCAGCTTCCATAATTCATTGCAAAAGACATACTCAAAGTATATCTAAATATTTTCCTTAAAAAAAAAAAGTAGATCTAAATATTTCCGTAAAATAATGAATTATTAAGATCCAATATAGGTCTATTGTTTTTCAATGCATATTTTGGTAATATTTCAATTGTGCCATTGGTAAAAAACCTGCTGGAGAGGTTGAGAGAGCAAAATAGTTCTCACCGGTAAACACACAAATGTAGAAAACCAAATTTTGATGTGATTATAATGAGGGTCCCTTGGGAAGGATTTTTAAAGCAGTATGGATCCCCGTTTGGAAATAAATTTTCAAAAGGGTCCATTTTTTATATTTAATCCTTATAATGAACCAAATTAGTAGAAATCGATGTAGTTACATAATTCTATGTTATCATTTACAAATAGCTATTCAATGATTATGTTATTTGATATGTTCTTCATCCTCTGTCTTGAATAACAATCACCATTTGACTGAATAACAAATTTGATGTGTTTTTTTTGTTTGTTTGTAGATGTTGTTTTAACTTTTTGGAAGAAATAAGAAACATAAGAAACTATTATATATAGCACATTGCATAAGACGCTCTTACTAACAAAAAAGGTAAACCAAGATAAATTGCATAAGACTTTCTTACTAACAAAAAGTGGTTAAACCAAGATATTCACAGAGAGAGTCCAAGTTAGCAGAAAAACTAAAGATAACTAAATGTGAAATCAAAAGTTTGTGCAAACAATTAATTGATAGAATAAAGAAGATGGCTTCATGAAGCTTGATTTGAATTTAATGGAGGTGAGAGGGATTTAATGGAGCTGCAGAGTCGAAAGAGTGAAACAGAAAAAGAAATTGGAAACCGCAAACGTGCATGGACGCAAAATCAGTTTGCCTAGGAGCTTATAAGACATTTAACTCCAATTATTCTTGGTCTAAATTTGTTTGGAATGAATGTTGAAGGTTATTGTTGGCTCCGTAGTATCAATCATGATATCAAGGATTATTTATATCTTAATTGCGAATATTGTGAAAAGGTTATGCATCGGCTTGGGCAGCCTAGCTGAAATTTTTGGAATAGTCCATATTAATAAGTTGGCTCTCATCTTTATCTGGTCATGCTTCCCCACAGCTCAAGCAACTGGCCATGCAATCAACATTCTTACATAACATCATCTCTATCTATCCGAAAGCTTTGTTCCGTCAGAAAAATTGAATATTCGTGCTACACTTTTCCCTCAACGATACCACAACGGCTGTTGTGGGCTGCTGTTCAGCTGGTTTGCCTACTCATAAATCCAAACTCAATTATATGTTGCTCCTCTTATATTCCTCCTGTTTTTTTTTTCTTCTGGCCATAAAAGCTTTCACTGCCTTAAAATAATTGTATCCAAACTCTTATTCTTTTAGGTAATATATATATATATATATATATATATATATATATATTTACTATGAGACGATAAAATGTTGAGGAGAAAACAATTTATATGAGAATGTCTAAACGTTGAAGGAGTTTGTTGTGTTACTGATTATTTTAATATTGATGTAAAAATTGCATTGGTGTTGTACATAAATTTGTATAACTACATTTTTAAAACGTTGCCAAATTGGATGTTAAAAAATGTACCGATACTTAAAACAATACCTTAATTTTTAGAAAGAACTAAACATATGAATGTTTCTGATCAAAAACAATCAAATTTGCGGGATTCTTGCAAAGTCTTCGCTTTGAAACAAAACATAAGTGGAGTCGTCTGTTTCTGTTAAAATATCACCATATTCTCTGTTTCATCCAAACATTTTATTCAATTACGCTGCCAATATATTGATTAGTGGAGTCATGTTTTCCTCTACTTCTACAAGAGATAGATGATAGCTTGATAAAAGAGCCCTCAATGAGTGCTCAAATGTCAGGTCCCATAATTTATTGCTAATGGCATACTCAAAGTATATCTAAATCATTTTGTAAAAAAAAGAACTATATTTTTCCGTTAAATAATGAACTTTTAAGATCCAGTATATGTTTATATTTCTTTTAATACATATTTGGTACTTTCTCAATTGTGCCATTGGTAAGAAACCTGCTGGAGAGGTTGAGAGAGAAAAATAATTCTCACCGGTAAATCAAAAATGCAGAAAACTAAATTAGTAGAATTGAAGTCGTTACTTAGTTCTCTGCTATCATTTACAAATAGTTATTCAGTGATTATGTTATTTGATATATTCGTCATCATCAGTGCTAAATTATAACCACTATTTTACCGAATAATAAAATCAATGTGTTTTTTTTTTGTAAATGTTATTTTAACTTTGTGGAAGTAATAAGAAACAAAATAAACTATTACACAAAGCGCATTGCATACGAAGCTTTTACTAACAAAAAGAGGTTAAACCAAGATATTGATAGAGAATTCAAGTTAGCAGAAGAATTGGAAATAACTAAATATGAAATCGAAGGTTTGTGCAAACAGTTAATATATAAGAATAAAGAAGATGACGTTGATAAGCTTTATTTGGATTTCATGGAGGTGAGAGGGAATTGAACGGAGAAGGAAATAGAGCTGCATCGTCGAAAGAGTGAAACAGAGAAAATAGTGGTAATCGCATACGTGCATAGACGCGGAATCAGTTTGCCTGGGAGCTTTTAAAACATTCAGCTCCAATTGATTGTGGTATAAAATTGTTTGGAATGAATGTTGAAGGTTGTTGCTACCTCTGTAGTATCGATCCTGGATTTAGGGATAATTTATATTTTCATTGTGAATAATGTGAACAGCTTCTGCATCGGCATAGGCAGCCTATCTGAACTTTTTTGGAATAATCCATATTGATAAGTTGGCTCTCATTTTGATCCGGTCATGTTTCCCCAACGCTCAAGCGACTGGCCATGCAATCATCAATCTTATATAATATCATCTCTATCTCTCCAAAAGCTATATTACGTCAGATAGATAAGACGTAAAACGCGGAATCAGTTTGCCTGGGAGCTTTTAAAACATTCAGCTCCAATTGATTGTGGTATAAAATTGTTTGGAATGAATGTTGAAGGTTGTTGCTACCTCTGTAGTATCGATCCTGGATTTAGGGATAATTTATATTTTCATTGTGAATAATGTGAACAGCTTCTGCATCGGCATAGGCAGCCTATCTGAACTTTTTTGGAATAATCCATATTGATAAGTTGGCTCTCATTTTGATCCGGTCATGTTTCCCCAACGCTCAAGCGACTGGCCATGCAATCATCAATCTTATATAATATCATCTCTATCTCTCCAAAAGCTATATTACGTCAGATAGATAAGAATATTCGTGTTACAGTTCTCCCTCAACAATACCACAAAGGATGTTGTGGGCTGATGTCCAGATGGTTCACCTATTCATAGATCCAAACTCAAGTATATGTTGCTCCTCTTATTTTCATCTTGCATTTTTAATTTATTTTGGACATAAAAGCTCTCACTGCCTTTAGAGCAATTGTATCCAAACTCTTAGACTAATTTCTTTTTTCTGCAATCGTAAATAACATCAACTTATATTTGCCTGTTTTTACATTATTTATTTAAGGTAATATTACAATTTATTATATAATATTGGATGTTTTGGTTTTAGTAAGGTAATATATTATTAAAAATTTAATTTACGTTTTTTACATTATTTACATTATTTTAGATAATATTACAATTTAATAATACATAAGTTTTACAAAATTAGATATTGTTAATATATATGCTGACATGTAATGCTGACATGAACCAATAGTATCGGGTTTTTTAAATCCTATGTGGACACCTTAAGAGCACTATTGCTCCAACTTTTATATAGTATAGACTAGGTCTTTTACCCGCGCTACGCGCGGGTTTATTTTAATTGATTTTCTTAATATATTTTTGTATTTATTCAATTTTATATGTAGCTAGAGTATTGTATAATGTTTTATTTTGGTTTATATGTTTATATGTTTTTATTTATACTTTTGGAAACTAAATTTAATATAGAATGCACATTTGAAGATTATTTTTTGTTTAAAACATCCTTTTTAATATAAAATTAGGATTGTTGTCTTTTTAATGCTTGCATGAATACTTTTTGGTAAAATGTTATCTGCCTTTATGGCTTAAAATATGTTTTTCAGATGATTTCCACTTAATTGCAGTAGAATTTAGGATCAACAACCACCGTCTGACAATCATATTCATTGACATCTTTTGTTTCACTTATTGGTTCATTTCCATCTCTAGCACTTAGCAACCATGCTGAAAAACTTCATTATGATTCTTCGAGTCTTATGTTTTTCCAGAGCAAAAAATTCGCAAGAATTTCACAAGTATGATTGTCTTATTGAAATCTCCACATTGTCGCCATTGTTACAAGATATTACATTATTTTTGCTAGTGTAATTGATTCTCATAACTCATTTGCTTTCTCGATGAGATTTAGCTGATTTCTGAAACAAAAATTAAGACTAATCTGAGAAACCTATTTAGGTGAAAAGCTATTAAGGTGAGCATATTAAACAGTTTAGAAAAAGGAACTCAAGAATATCAAGAATCATCATGTACATATACAACTGCTCTTCTATTGCTCACACTGAACCAAGAAGACAATCTTCAAAATTCATCTATTTCCTGAAAAAAATAAATAATTCATATATTAGCTTGCAATAATATATTCATATATTTTGTTTGGGGTTCGATTAGGTAAAAAAACCTAGATCTTCAAAATCTTCAAAATTCATATATATAATTATTTCTGTAAAAGACCTAGGTTTTTACCCACGCTATGCGTGGGTCTATTTTTATTAATTGGTCTAATATATTTTATATTTAATTAATTTTATATGTAGCTAGAGTATTGAGTAATATTTTTATTTTGGTTTATTTTAATTATATATATATATATATAAATATATATATATTTTAAAAAATTAATATAGAATGAACATTTGAAGATTAGTTTGGTTCAAAATATCATTTTTAATATAGAGTTAGGATTGTTGTTTTTCTAATGCTTGAAATATTATTTTGCAGATAATTTCCACTTGATTACATTAAGAATTTAGGATCAACGACCAGCAAGTGACAATCATCTTCATTGGCATTTTTTGTTTCACTTATTGGGCATTTCCATGTCCAACATTTCGTAACCATGCTGCAAAACTTCCTTCTGATTCTTCGAGTCTATTGTTTTGTTTAAGAGCAAAGACTTTGAAAGAATCCAACAAGTATAACTAAAACAAACTAACCCATTTTGCTCGATAATAATATTCCCATAAATATTAAAATCCTCCAACATAAACAACATTAAACGATTCACGAAATCACATCAATTTAAATAACTCAACTTAACCAATTTAAACAAAAATACTGCAATAAAAGAAATAAACAATAAATCCTGGTATGTCATCCCCTTTCCGCAGCCTTGGTCCCACGAGATCCAGCAACTAAACTTTTCCTTTTCCTTTACCTGCGCCATTACGAATAGACACAGTCAGTATTTAATAAATACTGAGGAGGCGATCAACCCGTCTACTGGGTCAATTACAGACATGTGACTCAAAAAGTCTCCGACATAATTATATGTCTGGGATTCGACAAACAGCAAATCAGCTTAAGCAATTTAGCAATATTTATTATAAATAAATAATTGTTTTACATCGATTAATAAATCCTTCTACACCAAAATATAATCAGTTAAATTCAGCAAATCAGCAATTTAATTAATAGATTAAATTCAGCAATTTTCCGGAATTTATTTAACAGCACAAACGGTTTTACACAACAGCAACACACCTCCCAAGAAAACAAACATTCCCAGAAATAAATCCTATACGTAAAATTAGACCGAAAACTCCTGTAAGTCTAGTCCGACCACGGTACTACACTCACCTTAGCCAAAAGCAGAAAGTTTTGTGATAATTTTCTGCAACTTTTTAGAACTCCCCGATACGTCTAAACGCTAGATTTTCCGAATGCAGAACCTAACAATAATAAAATAATACTAATTAAATAATTAGCTAAACCACCATGTTTAATATAAGTCATCTTCTCCACGTGATGACTTAGATTCTCTGCAACGTCTCCACCACAACGCCACCACCGGACACCATCGAACACCAACACGAACCCATGATCATACACCACACGAACACTCAGATCTCACCGTCACAGCAAGTCCAATCATCATCATGCCACCAAGACGCCACCAACCACCATCCCAGAGTTCACAACTATCTCCACAACAACCGCCGTTAACTATTATATCACCAACGTCAATGATTCAACGCCCAACTCATGAGAACACCAACGATCTCAATCTCCTCTCGACGACACCACTGATAACGAGCGAAACCACCTCGACGCAACGGCCACTCTCTCAGCCACGACATCAACTCAAACACATCATGACCATGAGGATCTGATCAGTCACCGTGTCTCACCACCACCACCGATCAATATCACCATCACAACAGCCACAACAAAACAACTAAGGCGGAGAAGAGATTCTTACCGTTAAGAAGGATGAGATGGAGACTCGAGCTTCTCTCTAACGGCAACGACGGAACAACGATCACTTCGCACAAAAACGATCAACCTTGTCTCTTCTCCTCATGCCAAAACCCACCAACTCAGTCCTCTCTAGCTCTCTACACCACACAACAACACTCTTCTTTCTCTTCTCGCCAACACAGCCACCCACAAAGCTCTCCTTTTCTTTTGTTTTACTCGATGGAGGTGACCACGTGAAGAAAAAGATGCTGCCACTCTTAGGTTAAAATAAACCAATAGGAGATTAGGGTTCCTCCCAATTTCTCCAGAATTGCAACTAAGTCCCCCAACTTTCTGTTATTTGCAAAGCCACCCCATAACTTCTGATCGTAACAAATAAACCCATCACAACTTTCTAATCCAACATAAACAATCCCAAACTTTTTGGTTCTCCTTTCTAACATCCCAGATGTTATTTGATTTAAATAATAATCTGTAAAACTCAGATCTTTATCCGAAAATAATTCAACATCCTATTTCTGGGACACAAATGTTACAATTCTCCCCCACTAACATAGATTTGTCCCCGAATCTAATAACTCCGACAAAACACCACACAACATAGATATCCAACTATTTACAACACTGCATAAAATGTTTTAAAACTAGTAGTTCAGCTACGCATAACTCCACAACTACAGCATGACTCAGCACCATTTTTTTTATTTTTTTAACGACACGGCTCGGCATAGATTACAACCAACAACACGGCTTAACCGCAACCCCACGGTTATAAACAACACAACTCAGCATAGCCTTCACGGCTAACAGCACAACACCACATTGTCTATACTCGGTTCAAATACTCCCGGAATCTGGCATCACAAGACCCCACTTGGTTTGAATAAATCTGCGCCTACCGGATCTCCGGAACAGCTTAGCGCAGTAAGAATGACAAAGCATCTCAGAGCCCAGCGTGACTCGATCAGCTAAGTCCAGCAAGATCCTAAGATCTCAAGTGGCTTACTGAAGCAGCATCAGGAATCACACATAAACCCAACCAGTAAACACCACACATCAATGAGATTCCACAGCACGGAACCCCATCCAACAGCATTAGGACAATATCCTAATCAGCCAAACCAAGTGTTAGGATCAACGCGACATGATCCCTTACAGCCGAACCAAGTATGACAATAACAGCAGGTATAGCATGTTCAGAAAAAAATCTCCGTCTTATTATTGAATAATGATGAAAGGCACATCGTTTAGAACCACTGGTATACAACGAGAAAAACAGCTAAAACAGCAAAAAATAAGAACATCAACACTGCTAAACAACGACAACCGGGTCTTCAGCTAAATCACCTGCTTACCGAACCACTTGGAAAATTTGCGCTTCATCTTAGCTTCAGGTTCCCAAGTTTCCTCTTCAGCCCCATTGCAGTCCCACAAGAATTTCATCTCTGGAATTTTTTTCCTCCTGATCATTCTAACTCTATGGTCTAGCACCTCCAGAGGCCTCACCTCTACAACCATACTCGGCAAGAGATCAGATGGAATCTCAGCCATCACCTGATCATCTTTATGCAGACATTTCTTCAGCATCGACACGTGGAATACTTTATGAAATGCCCGCATCACATCTAGCAACTCCAGCCTATAAGCAACTGGCCCAACCCGCTCCAATACTCTAATAGGACCCATATACCGAGGACTCAGCTTGTTCTCAGAAATAGACCTGTTCGGACCTCTCAGCATTGCCATCTTCAGATAGACCATATCTCCAACCGCAAACTCTAACTCCTTCCTACGCTTATCAGCATAGCTTTTCTGCCTGTCTTGTGCTTCTTTCATATTCAGCTTGACCACACGGATCTTCTCTATGGTCTCTTGCACAAAATCGGCTCCCAGCAAACTCCTCTCCCCTACTTGAGTCCAGCACAGCGGTGTCCTACATGGTCTACCATAGAGAGCCTCAAATGGTGCCATACCGATACTAGCCTGGTAGCTATTATTGTATGCAAACTCCACTAAACTCAAGTGATCAAACCAATGGCCTCCCCAGTCAAGCACACACATCCTCAACAAGTCCTCCAAGGTCTGAATGGTGCGCTCCAAATGCCCATCTGTCTGTGGGTGGTAAGCTGTACTCATGTGTACCTTAGTGCCCATCTCCTTCTGAAAGGCTCTCCAAAACAGCGAAGAGAACTTAGGGTCACGATCTGACACTATGCTCACCGGTACCCCATGCAGCTTAACAATCTCAGTGACATATTTTCTAGCCAAGACCTCAGCTCCATCAGTCTTCCTGATGGCCAGAAAATGTGCTGACTTAGTCAACCTATCAACAATGACCCATATAGCATCTTTGTTCCGCGAAATTGGTAGACCAACCACAAAATCCATGGTGATCATGTCCCGCTTCCATTCCGGAATAGGTAAACTCCTCAATAATCCACTCGGAACCTGATGCTCCGCCTTCACCAACTGGCAAGTATCACAACCTGCAACCCAGCTGGCAACATCCTTCTTCATCCCTACCCACTGGTAATACCGCTTGAGATCACGATACATCTTGGTAGCCCCTGGATGAATCGAAAATCTACTCTGGTGCGCTTCCCTAAGAATTTCCTTCCTCAGCACATCATTCTTTGGTACACACACCCTGCCATTCAGCAATATGGTCCCACTGCTGGTAACTTCATACTCTGAATTCTCTGCTCTAGAAGCCTTAACCAATTCTGGATCCAGCTCCTGCGCCACCCGCACTCGGCTAAGAATATCAGCCTGATTTGCCGCCTCTAAGCCTAGTGGCTCCGACTCTTCAGACACAGCACACAATCGTAGAGTACCCACCATGCCAACTAGGATCTCAGCGATAATCCGCTTCCTGCTCAACGCATCAGCAACGAGATTAGCTTTTCCAGGATGGTAAGCTATCTCCAGATCATAATCTGCGACCAACTCCATCCAACGTCTCTGCCTTAGATTTAGCTCGGGCTGAGTAAAGATGTATTTTAGACTTTTGTGGTCTGTAAACACCTGAACCTTCCCGCCATACAAATATGATCTCCATATCTTCAGTGCAAACACCACAGCTGCCATCTCCAAATCGTGAGTAGGGTAATTGTACTCATGCTTTCTCAATTGTCGTGACGCATAAGCGATCACCCTCCCCTGTTGCATAAGTACACAACCGAGTCCCAGCCTAGACGCATCAGTGTACACAACATATGGCTCATCTGGCTCCGGTAAAGCTAACACAGGCGTGCTAACCAGCATCTCCTTGAGCTTCATAAAGCTCTCCTCACACTGCGGCGACCAAACAAAAGGAACATCCTTCCCTGTTAGCTTAGTCATATGTTGAGCCATGCTGGCAAAACCCTTGATGAACCTCCTATAGTAACCGGCCAACCCAAGAAAACTCCGGATCTCCGTTGCATTCCTCGGTCTTGGCCACTCTTCAATGGCTCGAATCTTTTCTGGATCCACTGAGACCCCCCTCTCCGAAACAATATGACCCAAAAAAACCAATCTCTCGCTGCCAAAAACTGCACTTGCTAAGCTTAGCAAACAACTGTTGCTCCTGCAACTTTTCCAAGACTCTCCTCAAATGTTCTGCATGTTCCTCAGGACTTTTGGAATATACCAGGATGTCATCGATGAAGATAATAACAAACTCATCAAGATACTCTTGAAAAACTCCATTCATCAACCTCATAAATGCAGCTGGTGCATTGGTCAACCCGAATGGCATCACAACAAACTCGAAGTGTCCGTACCTTGTCCTGAAAGCTGTCTTTCGAATATCCACCTCATCTATGGGAATCTGATGGTATCCAGACGCCAAATCAATCTTGGAGAACCAAGTAGCCCCCCTCAACTGATCTAACAACTCATCAATTCTCGGTAAAGGGTACCTGTTCTTCACAGTCACTCGGTTAAGCCCTCGGTAGTCAATGCATAACCTGAAAGTCCCATCCTTCTTCTTCACAAACAACACTGGCGCTCCCCACGGTGAAGTACTCGGCCTAATAAGCCCCTTTTCCAGCAGATCTTCCAACTGTTTCTTTAATTCTGCCATCTCAGCTGGAGCCATTCTGTAAGGAGCCTTAGACAGCGGTGCAGTCCCTGATTCTAACTCGATAGTGAAAGGGTTAGACCTTGACGGCGGCTACCTTTTCAACGGCTGGAAAACATCCTCGAACTCCCGAACAACCTCAATATCCAAAACCGCTGACTCTCCAACTTCATGTGACATCGATATGGTTGCCAGGTAGGCCTCACATCCCTGCTCGATCAACCTCTCTGCTTGGATAGCTGAAACTACTATACTCCCCGAAACCGGTCTCACTCCTTGATAAAGAAGTTCCTTGCATGCATGCTCAAATACAACCCAACCTCTGTAGCAATCAAGATGAGCCTTGAACTTCCCGAGCCAGTCCATGCCCAAGATGACGTCGTACAACTCCACTGGACACACTATCAAATCTGCTGGCATCAACTCCCCAACAATGAGAATGTCAACACCCTCCGCATAACCCTGAGTACTCAATAACCGACCCCCAGCAACTCTCACAACTCCCGCATGATCACCAAACAGCTCCTCGGTTCTATTCTCAGATACCCAACCCGGTGTAACAAAACTGTGAGATGCTCCGGAGTCAAACAGTACATGAGACTCTACCCCAGCTACACTTAGGGTCCCTACGCACACACTTGAACTAAGACACCACACACAAAAATATCGAAAGAATTCTGAACACTTAAAAGAAAACAAGAACATAAGGGAACATAACTAACCAGTGATCGGCTTACTGCTGCTTGCTCCCCCGGTCTCTGCTCCCAAGGTGTAAACCCGAGGAGCTCCTGCAGCCCGCTTTTGTGACGGTGCCTCAATCCTTGGTACCTGTTGCACCAGCTTTGGGCAGCTAGTCTTCACATGTCCAGGTTCCTTGCAGTGGTAACAAACCCGTTCATCCGCCTTGGTACAGTCTGCAATCCGATGCTCTGTACTACCGCACCTGAAGCACCGATACCCTGCATTGACAGTCTTGGAAGTGTCCTCCCACTTCCTCTTCTGCCCTTGGTCCCTGCCAGACTTGCCTCCCTTGCTCGGAACAGAACTCTGGGGCTTCTTCTGCACTCCAGAAACAACAAGATGCAATCTTTCCTCCTGCATCATACCATCCTCCAACAAGGCTGCCCGCTCAATCAACTCAGCTACTGAAGAATAAGTGCGAACAATGCAGCGGTTCCTCAGCTCTAACCGCATACCCCGTAAAAACCTGCGCACCTGGGCCTTCTCATCATCGAGACCCCTACCAGCATGCCGCTTGAGCCGATTGAACTCGGTCTCATACTCTCGGACAGACCTGTTCCCCTGTGCCAAGTCCAAAAACTCACCCTCCAGCCTGTCCAATGCCTCCTGAGGACAATAATTGAATTTATGTATTCCTATGTTAAAGTGAGTAAAAAAAATACTCTTTAAGATTTCTGAACTATTGAACCATTTTTTCTCAAGTTGGTGCCGAAAACAGTAAAGATAATGAAATGTCATGGAATATTTTGCATATCGGCAAAAGAGGGTCAAGGTCATACCGGCAAGGCAAGGTTAAGATCATGAAAATGTCAAACCAAAAAATTAAGTCCATGTACCAGCTGGAATTGCAGGAAAATTAATTTCATTGTTATGAGAGTATTCATAATTTGCCACAATTCATATAGCATCTTCGGAAATTGCCATTTTACTGTTTTAAGGATAAATTATATGTATAATTTTACTGTTCATGACAATTCGGTCCTTGTGGCAACAAAAAAAATTTGGTACACAAAAACATATGGATATTTTCTCTATGCAAATTATGTCTACCATTAATACTTAACCCTATACAAACATAAAACTAAAACCTAAATTATAAATAGAGAACCCAAACTCAAAATTAAACCCTATCTAAACATAAAACTAAACCCTAAATTATAAATAAAGAACGCAAACTCAAAATTAAATCATATCCAAAGCCAAAACTAAACCCTAAACTATAAATAGGGAACCCAAACATTGTGTATTAGTAATCCAACATAAAACTATACCCTAAAATAGAAATATAAAACCCAAAATGCCTTAATTATTTAAAGATTATGGATCGGTGGACAAAAAATATAAGCTGAATTTGTCTACGAAAAGTTATGGACAAAAATGAACCGTAGTTAAACTAAGGGAAAAAAGTAATTTTGACATAATAAAATGGCAAAATTTGAGGGGTGAACAGTAAAGTGGCAAAATCCGAATGCCATTGCTACAGTAGTAGCATATTTTGAATTAACTCTTTAATTATTCTATAAACATAAATCATCAACATTCTTAGGATATTACTGTGTGTTTATCATATTAAATGTTGTAAAAATTTTAATATATATATGAACATATGAAGATTATATATTATTGCTAAATCTCTATAATTAGCTCTATAATTATATATATGAACATTTGAAGATTGTTTTATTTATACTTGCAATAATCATACACTATTTAAAAAGGGATTCATAAACATTATACGACAAATTGCTTTATTTTAAAATCTTTGTATTTTATTTTAAATATTTTCTTAATTAAAATTTAGGAAAATATGAAGTTCTGATTTTTTTTAATTATTCATTAATAAGTAATTAAGGAATAATTATAATAAACTCACTATTTTGAGTAATTCTATTATTTTGGTTCTTATTTTGGCGAAGATTTTTCTTTTAAATTTTTGGCAAACCTTGATTTTTTCGTTTTTAGTTTTTAGTAGGTTATCATCAAGTTTTATGTGGAAAGCTGATGTTGACCATTAAGAACGAATGCTTTCAGTCCAACTCACGTTAGCGCCAATTTTCAATAATATAACTAATTATGTAGTTTTGCCAAATTATTTTTTTTAAGAAATTAAACTATTGAAATTTATTTACTAAATCAAACAAAAAATAAAAGAAAAACAGGAGACACCAAATTAATTAACTCGCACTTGTGAATTTTTAATCCAAAGCTGTGATATTGAAAATTTTCATTTTTTAATCCCATGAAAAATTAGTTTAATAGAAATTTGTACTTCCAAGCATATTATTATTTTGAGAAATTCCTTCAAAAAAATTTTGTTCCATAAATAGCACTCCATTTTCATTTTGGACAAAAATAGCATTTTTATAAAAGACAAAATTTAAAATTTTTTGTTTGGGTTAACTATTGTACAATTTAGGGTATAGTTTGTTTGGGGTGGAAGGTATGGTTTAGGGTTTAGGGCTTAGATTTTAGGGTTTTAAAACCCTAAACTCTAAATCCTAAACCCTAAAAATATGAGGGTAGGAGATTTTGTGCTATAGAAGAAAAATAAATTTTAGTAAAAATGTTATTTTTGTCTAAATGAAAATAGAGTGCTATTTATGGAACAAAAAGTTCATTTGGTGCTATTTTTGGAAATTGTCCTATTATTTTTGACGTTGATGACGTTGATGATGTCTCACGGTCTAAACATAAAAATCTCTCTAGCATGTGGTCTGTTGATTTTGTATATCACTTCCTATTTGTTTTCCTCCCAAATAATGAATGAGATCTCCTGCTGGTTTTTATTACAACATTAAAAGAAACATAGGAGACCGTGATTTTAGTTAATTTGAACATATGATTCAATTCAAACATGTGATATTTGAAATTTAACTTTCCAATGAAATATTAATTTCATAGAAATTGTACTTTCCACCATATGTCCAAAACACTTATAAGCTTTTCTAGTTTAAAATTATCATAATGACTATTAGTGGCTCATATATACTCTCATGATTTAAATAAAAAATTGAGATTTATCAAAATCTCTTGAAGAAATGTGAATTCACTGCTCGTGCGCCACCGAAGGAAGGCGTGTCTGAGGTGAATCATGATCAATGGATGAAAGAAAGGGGAAAAAAAGCAAAGGTGGAAGACACAACTTTTTGAGATTACCACACAACTTGTTCTTAGTTAAAAACCAGCAAGCTCTAAGATCAGAACCGTTGCTTCTTTTCTTATAATGATTTGTCCAATTCAAGACTTCTATTCAATTCAAGAACGCCATCCACTACATACAACCAAGAATAATTTATATATGTGTATACATCCACACATACTGAAACAGTGAAACCTTTAAAATTAAAACCCTAATGCTTCCAAATTTGAGAATTACTTTCTCCAGAAGTAACATGAGCACGGCCACATATATACCTAATAAACAATTGTGCTTGTCATTGATCTGTCTTCTCCTAAACCAAAGGTTTAACTCAAGCAACATCAAATCATCCATATCATTAAAAAATCCATATCAAACACAGATCTTGTGATTCATAAGAGATATGAAAAAGCACAAACATCCATAAGAAACCAATCATGGATCTTTCTTCTTCATACTCAGATGACATCAGATGATCTATACATTATATATACATGTTCATCGGATTATGCATGATGATTTCACAAAACAGACATGAGGTCACTCATATAAACCATATATATAATTTTCTTAGTGTATATGATAGTGGAAAACAATTCTTAGTGTATACAAATTTCTAAACCCCAAACAAAAAATCCCAAACCCTAAATTGTAAACTCTAAATCTTGGAGATTAATTTCTCATATTAGTCTTTTATGCTTCAGAAAACAGTTAAATTTTATTGAGAAAGCGAAGGAATCGTGAGGCTTATTTACACTTTCAATAATCATGTAAATATTTCTTAGAAAAATATACACTATATAAAAAGGGATTCATAAACATTATACGACAAATTGCTTTATTTTAAAAGCTGGTGATTTAGTTTTCTTTGAATCTATTTTTAATATTTTCTTAATTAAATTTTAGGAAAATATGAAGTTATGAAATATTTTTTTAAAATTATTCATTAATAAGAAATTAAGGCATACTTATACAAAACGTATTATTTTGAGTAATTCTATTATTTTGTTGCTTATTTTAAGGAAGATTTTTCTTTTATGTTTTTGGCCAACATCGATTTTTTGTTTTTAGTTTTTGGTAGGTTATCATCAAGTTTTATGTTAAAAGCTGATGTGGACCAATAAAATGTATGTTTTGAATCCGACTCCAGTTAGCACCAATTTTTCATTAATAGAACTAATTATGTAGTTTTCCAAAAAAAAAATTTAAAAGAAATTATTGAAATTTATCTACTAAATTGACCTAAAGATGAAAGAAAAATAGGAGAGCCCAATTCAATTAACTCGTACTTGTGAATCCAAAGCAGTGATATTGGAAATTTTAGTTTCTTATGGAAAATTAATTTAATAGAAATTTGCACTTTCAAGTATATTATAATGTTTGAAGTTGATGATGTCTATAAGTGGCTCATATTTAAACACAAAAATCTCTCTAGCAAGTGGTCTGTTAAAATTTTATGTCACTTCTTAATTGTTTTCTTCCCAAAAAATGAATGGGGTCTCTTTGCCGGTTTTTATTACAGCAATAAAAGAAACACCTGAGACCGTGATTTAAGTTAATTTGAACATACAATGATTCAATTCGAATATGTGATATTTAAAATTTAACTTTTCAATGAAATATTAGTTTCATAGAAATTGCACTTTCCACCATATGTCCAAAACTCTTATAAACTTTTCTAATTTAAAATTATGATAATGACTATTAGTGGCTCATATATACTCTCATGATCTAAATACAAAACTGAGATTTACCAAAATCTCTTGAAGAAACATGAATTCACTGCTCGTGCGCCACCGAAGGAAGGCGTGTCTGAGATGAATCATGATCAATGGATGAAACAAAAGGAAAAAACAAAACAAATCAAAGCCGGAAGACACAACTATTTGAGATTACCACACAACTTGTTCTTAGTTAAAAACCAGCAAGCTCCGAGACCAGAATTGTTGCTTCGTTTCTTATAAAGATTTGTCTCATTCAAGATTTCTATTCAATTCAAGAAAGCCATCAACTACATACAACCAATAATATATATATATATATGCTTACATCCACACATACTGAAACAGTGAAAATTTTGAAGTTCAAACCCTAATGCTTCCAAATTGGAGAATTACTTTCTCCACAAGTAACATGAGCATGGCCACATATGTAGATAATAAACAATTGTGATTGTCGTTGATCTATCTTCTCCTAAACCAAAGCTTTAACTCAAGCAACATAAAATCATCCATATCATCAAACAATCCATATCAAACACAGATCTTGTGATTCATAAGAGATATGAAAAGCACAAACATCTATAATAAACAAATCGTGGATCTTTCTTCTTCAAACTCAAATGACATATTTTAAATATCTTAAGTCACTGTTTATAAGAGGCAGCTTTTAAATCTATATTTTCCTTTTGTTAGGCATTATCGAATTATAAAACTTTCTTTAAATCAAAAATATGATATTCAAATTTAACACATATGATCTTATCAAATATTAGACAAAATAGAAAACCAAAAATATGTACAATTATAATATAGAAACTTATAAAAATTAAAAAAATAATGTTAATTAATGATATGGCGAATCATGATTGGATGTGTTAAGTCCCACGTGGAACTTTTATATAGTATAGATTTAAAAATATTATTAAATAATATCTTACTAATTATTAGGAAAATTTGAAGTTATCAAAATATTTTTCTTTCATTATTCCTCAATAATCATCTAATTCATAATTCCCTTATACTTATACAAAATGCTTTTTATATTTTAATTAAATATGTTTTTTTATAAATGTAGAAAAATAAATTTAATATAAAATGAATATATGAAGAATAATTTTGTTTAAAGCATATTGAAATATGATGTATCATTTTTATTATAGAGCTGATTGCTGTCTTTGTAATTCTTGCATATGTAATTTTTGGTAAAATGTTCTCTACCTTTATGGCTTGAAATATGTCTTGTAGTTGATTTCCACTTGATTGCATTAAAATTTAGGATCAACAACCATTATTTGACAATCATCTTCATAGGCAAATTTGGTTCCATTTACAGAATCATTTTAATGTCTAACACTTAGCAACCATGCTGCAAAACTTCATTATGAATCTTTCGGTCTTATATTTTGTTTTAAAGCAAAAACTTTGCAAGTATCCCACAAGTATGATTGTATTATTCATATATCCACATCGTCACCATTGTTACAAAACTCTACATTATTTTTGTAAGTGAAACTGCTTCTCACAACTCCTTTGCTTTCTCTATGAGATTTATATGTTTCTCTTAATCGAAATGAAGACTAATCTGAGAATTTCATCTCCAACACCTCCAACCACTTGAATATATGAAAGCCTACTTAAGTGAGCATATTAGATAGTTTAGAATAAAGAACTCAAGAATAGCAAGAATATTAAGAATCATCATGTTAGGATACAATTGTTCTTGTTTTAGCTATCTTGAAGATATAAATAATTAATAAATAAATGGTTACAACAGATGATGCCGGTAAATTCTCTTCTGAATGATGTCGGAAAGTCATTGAATCCATGTATTCCTATGTTAAAGTGTGTAAAAGGTAAAACAAATATTTTTCCCAAGTTGGTAGAAAACCCAATAAGGTAATGAAATGTCATGGAAGAATTTGCATATATTAATGTAATTTAAGGATCAATAAATTTGTACTTCTTTTTCGATCAAAAACATTCATATGTCTAGTTCTTTCTAACAATTAAGGTATTTTTTAAGTATCGATGCATTTTTCAACAGTAAATGTTGCAACGTTTAAACAAAGAATATTGTAATACAAATTTATGTACAACACCAATGCAACTTTTTTTACAGTATTACTAAAATCAGTAACACACCAAACTCTTTCAATGTTTTAGATATTCTCAATTAAATTATCTCTCCACAACATTTTGCCGTCTCATACTGAAGGAATAAGAGTTTGGATACAATTGTTGTAAAGGCAATGAGAGTTTTTATGGCCAAAGGAAATTTAAAAGGCCGGATGAAAATAAGAGGAGCATCATAGAATTAAGTTTGGATCTATGACTAGGTGACCCATCTGAACATAAGCATTTATGGTACCATTGAGGAAAAAGTGTAGGAAAAATATTCTTATCAATCTGATAGAACAAAGCTTTCACATATATATATATATATATATGTTGTTATATAAGATTGTTGATTGCAAGCCCAGTCACTTGCCATGGGAAGCATGACCAGATCAAGATGAGAGCCAACTTATCAATATGGACCATTCTAAAAAAGTTCGGCTAGGTTGCCTAAGCTATTGCATAATCTGTTCTCAGTATTTGCAATGAGGAAATAAATAATCCATAATCTCAGGATCGATACTATGGAGGCAACAACAATCTTCAACATTTATTCCGAACAAATTTAGATCAGGAACAATTGGAGGCAACAAGAATCATCATATTTTAAAAGCTCCTAGGCGAGCTGATCCCGCTTTCTTCCATTGCTCATACTGAACCTTCCCTCTTCTAATCTGAGCTTCCATGAGGTCCATTCACCTTGTGATTTCTACTATTTTATCTGTTTCACTCTTAGCCTATGAAGCTTAATTTCCTTCTCGACTAAATTCTCTCTCACCTCCATTAAATCTGAATCAAGCTTTGCGAAGTCATCTTCATTATTCTTATCAATTAACTATTTACACAAACGTTCGATTTCATATTTGGTTGTCTTCAATTCTTCTGCTAACTTGGACACGCTCTGTGAATATCTTGGCTTAACCTCCTCTGTTTGTTAGTAAGAGCTACTTATGCAATGTGATGTGTATAATAGTTTCTTCTGTTTCTTATTTCTTCCAAAAAGTTTAAAATTAGATCTACAAATCAAAGAAACACATTGATTATGTTATTCAGTAAATTAGAGATCGTTATTCAGTATAGATGATGAATAATATATCAAATAACATAATCATTGAATAGCTATTTTTAAACGATAACAGAGAACTAAGTAACAACATTGATTCTACTAATTTGGTTCATTATAATCACACCAAATTTTGGTTTTACTGCATTTTTGTTTTACTGGTGAGAATCATTTTGCTCTCTCAATCTCTCCAGCAGATTTCTTACCAATGACACAATTGAGAAATAACCAAAAGATGCATTAAAATTTAAATATTTTCAGAAAGATTTATATCTACGTTGACTATGCATTTCCAGCAAGTTCCTTACCACTGGCATAATGGAGAAATAACCAAAAAATGCATTAATCTCTTGTGGAAGTAGAAGAAAACACAACTCCACTCATCAATCTATCGGCAGCGTGATTGAATACACGTTTAGATGAACTGGGATGAAAAAGAGAGGTGGGTGATATGTCAACAAAAGACTTTAATAGTTGGTCTCTCCGTAAACATTGTCTAATACAATTATAACAAAATTGTTAAGAGCAACAAAATAAGTAAATAAATACCAATTGTTGTTAGCAAGGGGCAACGTCAGCGGAATGAGATGATGTGTCTAAGTCGCAGAGCTACTTAGTTTGCTGCAACATTGAGATGATGAGCATAAAACGATATCCAGAAAGAAATATAACACACTGTTAGATACATACTAATAAATTATTTGTTTCAAAACAAATATAGAACAAACTAATCAAACAACTAAACACAACGCTAATCAAATCAAAGTAACACAGAAATCAAACATAAGAAATGAGATATAGAATTGTGAAAGTAAACGGTTTTAGGTTCAAAGTTTTCAGTAATATAAAAATTTTGTTTCTTATTTTGGTGATGATTTTCCTTTTAATTTTTTGGCAGAAATAAATTTTTCCTCTTTTAGTTTTTGGCAGGAACCAAATTTTTCTTTTTTTGTAGTTTTTGTAAAATTTTCGACACAATTTTTGTTAAATACTGGCATGGACTAATAGTATCAGGTTTTCTAAATCATATATGGACGGCATAAAAGCACTACAGCTTCAACTTTTTATTAGTATAGATTATTTACATACTAAAATCATTATTTTGAGTAATTTATATGATTTAATTTTTTATTTGGCTGATGATTTTCTTTTTAAGTTATTTTTTTTGGTGGGCGATGGGAGACAATTGCCTCCCACATTTTATTGACTATAAATATAATAACTACAAAAGAATATGTCGTGGGAATTTAATCCCCCTAACATCTTCCGACATAGGCATATGCACTACATCAGGGCAAGAATAAAAAGAATGAAGACCAAGTGGTAAAGAGAAATTAGCCAACCCATCTGCAAGACGATTAGCTTCCCTGTAAATGTGAGTAACCTGGACTATCCAGTCCCTTGAAACTGGTATATATCAATTTTATGCTAAATCTCATTTAGAAAACGAAAAAAACCATGATAAATAATTACAGTTGCAATAATTAAGTAATTGTTTTAGTAAAAATCTATACTGTATAAATAGGGATTCAGAAATATTATACGACCAATTTTCTTTATTTTGAATATCGATTTAAAAACATTAGTAACTAATATCTTGATTAATTATTAGGAAAATATGAAGTTATGAATATATATATATATATATATAGTATTTATTAATAAGTAATTAATTCATTCCATTATATATGAACTTCGTGATTTTGAGTAATTTATATTATTTAGTTACTTATTTTTGTGATGCTTTTCCTTTTAAGTTTTTGGGGAAATAAATTTATCCTCTTTTAGTTTTTGGCAGAAACCAAAATTTATTTTTTTTGTAATTTTTAGCAAATTATCACAATTTATGTTAAACGATGATGTGGACCAATCATATCAGGTTTTAAAAATCCTATGTGGACACCTTAAGAACACTATAGCTTCAACTTTTATATAGTATAGACTAGGTCTTTTACCCGTGCTACGCGCGGGTCTATTTTAATTGATTTTCTTAATATATTTTTGTATTTATTCAATTTTATATGTAGCTAGAGTATTGTATAATGTTTTATTTTGGTTTATATGTTTATATGTTTTTATTTATACTTTTGGAAACTAAATTTAATATAGAATGAACATTTGAAGATTACTTTTGTTTAAAACATACTTTTTAATATAAAATTAGGATTGTTGTCTTTTTAATGCTTGCATGAATACTTTTTGATAAAATGTTATCTGCCTTTATGACTTAAAATATGTTTTTCAGATGATTTTCACTTAATTGCAGTAGAAATTTAGGATCAACAACCACCGTCTGACAATCATATTCATTGACATCTTTTGTTTCACTTATTGGTTCATTTCCATCTCCAGCACTTAGCAACCATGCTGAAAAACTTCATTATGATTCTTTGAGTCTTCTGCTTTTTTCAGAGCAAAGAATTTGCAAGAATTTCACAAGTATGATTGTCTTATTGAAATCTCCACATTGTCGCCATTGTTACAAAATATTACATTATTTTTGCTAGTGTAATTGATTCTCATAACTCATTTTCTTTCTCGATGAGATTTAGCTGATTTCTGAAACGAAAATTAAGACTAATCTGAGAAACCTATCTAGGTGAAAACCTATTAAGGTGAACATATTAAACAGTTTAGAAAGAACTCAAGAATATCATGAATCATCATGTACATATACAACCGCTCTTCTTTTGGCTACATTGATGATGAAATTTTTTATTAAAATAAGTGGTTACGGCAGATGATGCCAGTAAACCCTTCTGAATGATCTTGAACAGTCGTTACATTTATGTATTTCTATGTTAAAGTGAGTAAAATAAAAATTAACTGATCTTTAAGATTTACAAACTATTGAACCATTTTTTCCAAGTTGGTGGCAAAAAGAATAAGGGTAATGAAAAGACATGGAATATTTTGCATATCAGCAAGGGAAATTCAAGGTCATACCAGCAAGGACAAATTAAGGTGGTGAGCATGTTAAACCAAACAATTAAGTTCATGTACCAGCTGGACTTGCAGGAAGATTAACATTATTTAATTATTCTATAAAATTAAACATCAACATTATTATTATTGTGTTTTATCATATTAAATTTTGTAAAAAGTGTATGTACCTAAACTCTAAATCATATTTTTGTTTTTATCAATATGAATGCCACATGTATTCTAGTTTAGGCCTAAACCCTAAATCTACGCTTGGGTATATTAATTTTTTTTTTGTAAGAATCATATGTGATTTCTAATATTTATAAAAATATTTTTTTTTCTTTATAAGAGATGATAATTATTCTTATTGGAAGTATGTATATGATATTTATGCATTCAATATACTTTTATCATGTTATATTTTTTTAATAGAATGTTTCTTTTGAATTATTTTTAGTTTACTATCTTTTTTCTTTTCTTTTAAAATTCTAAATATATTTACATATAATTTTAATTTTTCATATATTATTTTGTTTTTTTTTTAAATTTAAATTGATTTATCTATGTAATATTTTCTCTTCATTTATGTAATTATGTTGTTAGATTGGTTCCTAAAGTTTACAAAGCGAGTAAGATAAATATTTGAAGTTGTTTTTTTCAAACTTTTCTTATTTTTCTAGTTTCTTATTTTTTTCCATTTTTCAACAACAAATAGACATGTACATAATACAATTGATTATTTCTTTTTCCGTTGATGATCTTTTTCTTAAACAGCATTTATTCATCTTAACATTTTATTTGTAAATGATCATTCCAATAATTAAATAAAATTAGTTTGTATGCTAGTCTAGCTGCTATTTAGACGGTATATTGTTTGACATGCTCATGACATTGGTTTTCCCTTTCCGATATGCAAACTCTTCTATAACTTTTCATTGCCGTTACTGTCATTGGTAACTACTTAGGGAAAATGGTTTAATAGTTCAAAAATTATAAAGAGTATTTGCTTTTGCTTTTACTCACTTTAACATAGGAGTAATACATGAGTTCCACGACTGCCCCAACATCATTCAGAAGAGTTTACTGGTGTCATCTGTTGTGATCATTTATAATTTGTTGCTTATTTTGGTGATAGATTTTTTTTTTAAGATTCTAGCAGTTATCGATTTTTCTAAAAACATTGTAAGTTTTTGGCATATTATCGTGAGAATTTATATTAAATTATGAAATGGACTAACAACATTGGGTCTCTAAATCTCATATTTTAATACATAGTTTAAAAATATGGAAGAAAAGTTTCGAATATGCTTTCTAACAAAAATATTATGTAATTTTAATAGGCACAAAATAAAAAGATTCTCCTTTTTGTTTGAACAACTTCAAAAACTAAGGTTTCCTTAGCTCTCCCAACCTAAAAGAATAAATCTTTACATTTTAACTACAACCATCTTAAAAACACTATAACTTCAACTTTTATATAATATATATACTAAACTCAAACTCTAAACCCTAAACCATATACCCCAAACCCTAAACCCTAAAAAATTGGAGATTAATTTCTCATATTAATATTTTATGCTTCAGAAAAAGTTAAACCTTATTGAGAATGCAAATGAATCATGAAAATTATTTACACTTGCAATATTCATGTAAATTGTTTTAACAAAAATCTATATCTATATCTTTTTTAAAAAAATTTTGTAAGAAAATTTATTTTTAAAATGATTCATTAATAAGAAATTAAGGCAAAATTGTTTATATACTAAACTCATTATTTTAAGTAAATCTAATATATTTATTTGCTAATTTGGTAGATTTCAACTTTTCCTTTTTTGGCAGGTTATTGTGAAAACTTTATGTTGAAATTTAACATGAACCAATAATATCAAGTTTTTTAAATCATATGTGGATGGTCTCAGAAACTTATAGCTTCAATATATATTATACACACACAAAAAACGAAAATACGAAAATACATATATACACACTAAACATATATTGATTATTATCAACTTTAGCTTTAAGAATTTTCCTTCTTAATTTTAATAAGGTAATTTAGTATATACATTTATGTTTTTACATTATTTTAGGTAATATTACAATTTAATAATACATAAGTTTAACAAAAATAGATATTGTTAATATATATGCTGACATGTAATATATTTATTGATGTGGACCAATAGTATCAGCTTTTTTAAATCCTATGTGGTCGGCCTAGGAGCGCTATAGCTTTAACTTTTATATAGTATAGACTATGTATTTAGCCCGTGCTATGCGCGAGTCTATTTTTATTGATTTGTTTGATATATATTTTGTGTGTATTCAATTTTATATGTAGTTACAGAATTGTATAATATTTTATTTTGTTTTATTTTAACAATCATATATATATATATATATTTTTTAATTTTAATATAGAATGAAAAAAAAAATTAATATAGAATAAAGATTTGAAGATTATTTTTGTTTGAAGCATATTGAATTATGATGTATCATATGATTTCTATCTTGGTAATACTTGCATAGGTACTTTTGATAAAATATCCTCTGCCTTTATGACTTGAAATATGTCTTGCAAATGATTTCCACTTGATTGCATTAAAAATTTAGGATCAGCGATTACCATCTGACCATCATCTTCATTGGCATATTTTGTTTCACCTATAAGTGTATTTTCATCTCTGACGCTTAGCAACCATGCTGCAAAACATCTTTTGAATCTTTTAGTCTTATGTTTTATTTCAGAGTGAATACTTTGCAAGAATTCCACAAATATGACTGTTTTATTGAAATATCCACATCATGCCTTTGTTATAAAACTTTACATTATTTTTGCCTGTGTAATTGATTATCGCGAATCTTTTGCTTTCTCGGTCAGATTTATCTGTTTTCTAAAACATATATTAAGAATAATCTGAGAATTTTATCTCCAACACCTCCAACAAATTGAATAGATTCAAGCCTACTCAAGTGAACATATTAGACATTTTAGAAGAAAGAACTCAAGAATATCAAAAACAGTAAGAATCATCATGTTCAGATAAAACTACTCTTCTTTTAACTACATTGGAGATGGAAAAAATTAATAAATAAATGATTACAACAGATGATGCATGAATATGAAAGAAAACATAACACTCAAAGATTCAAAAGAAGTTTTACAAAATGGTTGCTAAGTGTTGAAGATGAAAATGCAGCCATAAGTGAAAAAAAAAATACCAATAAAGATGATGGTCAAATTGTGGTCGTTGATCCTAATTTTTAATGCAATCAAGTGGAAATAAACTGCAAAACATATTTTAAGTCATAAAGACATATAACATTTTATCAAAAAGTAACTATGCAAGCATTACAAAGACAACAATCATAACTCTATATTAAATATTATATATCATATTTTAATATGCATAATTAAAAAAAAACAAATCTTCAAATCTTCATTCTATATTAATTTATTATTTTACAAGTATAAAAACAACATATATATTTAAAATAAACTAAAATAAATATTAGACAATACTTTAAGTACATAAGAACATATTATACAGAGCACATTTCATAAGAAGCTCTTACTAACAAACATACGAGTTTAAACTAAAATATTCACAGAGAGTGTCCAAGTTAGCAGAAGAACTAAAGACTACCAAATCTGAAATCAAAGATAATTAATTGATAGGAATAAAGAAGATGACTTCACGAAGCTTGATTTGGATTAAATGGAGGTGAGAGGGAATTTAGTTGAGAAAAACATTGAGCTGCATAGTCTAAGAGTGTAACGGAGAAAATAGTGGAAACTACAACGTGCATGGACATCATGGAAGCTGAAATTAGAAGAGTGGAGATTCAGTGTGAGAAATGGAAGAAAGCAGAATCAGTTTGTCATTCATCTATTCAGGTTATTGGAGATAAAATTCTCAGATTAGTCTAAAATTTCTATTTCGGGAAATATATAAATCTCATCGAGAAAGCTAATCAGTCACGAGAATCAATTAAACTTGCAAAAATAATGTAGAGTTTTGTAACAATGGCGATGATGTGGAAATTTCAATACAAAAACGTATCAAATAAATAAATAAAAATAGACCTGCATGTAGCACGGGTAAAAGACCTAGTCTATACTATGTAAAAGTTGAAGATATATCGCTCTTAGGCCGTCCACATAGGATTTAAAAAATCCTGATATGATTGATTGACGTCATCATTTAACATAAATTGTGATGATTATTTGCCCACAATTATAAAAAAAGTAAAAATTGGTTTCTGCCAAAAATCAAAAGAGGATAAATTTATTTCTCCCAAAAACTTAAAAAGAAAAGCATCACCAAAAGCATCACCAAAATAAGCAAGAAAATAAAATGACTTAAAACTATGCGTTTTGTATAAGTATAATTTAACATAAATTATAATGATAGTTTCCCAAAACATAAAAAAGGAAAAGCTATAGCGCTCATAGGCCGTCCACATAGGATTTAAAAAACCTGATTATTGGTCCACATCATCATTTAACATAAATTATAATGATAGTTTCCCAAAACCTAAAAAAGGGAAATTTTGTTTCTGTCAAAAACTAAAAGTGGGAAAACTTAATTTCTACCAAAAACTTAAAAGGAAAATCTTCACCAAAATAAGCAACAAAATAATATATATTACTTAAAATTATGCATTTCGTATAAGTATAAGGGAATTATGAATTATATGCTTCTTGGTGAATAATGAAAGAAAAATATTTTATAACTTCAAATTTTCCTAATAATTAATTAAGATATTATTTAATAATATTTTTAAATCTATACTATATAAAAGTTCCATGTGGGATTTAAAACATCCAATAATGATTTGCCATGTCATTAATTAACATTATTTTTTAACTTTTATAAATTTCTATATTAAAATTTTACATATTTTTGGTTTGCTATTTTTGTCTAATATTCGATAAGATCGTATTTGTTAAATATGATATTATATTTTTGATTAAAAAGAAGTTTTATAATTCGATAATGCCTAAAAAGGAAAATGTTGACTTAAAAGCTACCTCTTATAATCTTATAAATAGTGACTTTAGGTTTTCATATAAACTGAAATCGATATCCTACTTAGAAAAATATTGCTGTCATTTAAGATAATTATATCTATGGTTTATATCAGTGATCTCATGTCCGTTTTGTGAAATCATCATGCAGAATCCGATGAACATGTATATATGATGTATAGATCATCTGATGTCATTTGAGTTTGAAGAAGAAAGATCCACGATTTGTTTATTATGGATATTTGTGCTTTTTCATATCTCTTATGAATCACAAGATCTGTGTTTGATATGGATTGTTTGATGATATGTATGATTTGAAGGTGCTTGAGTTAAAGATTTGGTTTAGGAGAAGATAAATCAACGACAATCACAATTGTTTATTAGCTATATATGTGGTCATGCTCCTGTTACTTGTGGAGAAAGTAATTATACAATTTTGAAGCATTATAGTTTTAATTTTAAAGGTTTTACTGTTTCAGTATGTGTGGATGTATGCACCAATATAAATTATTCTTGGTTGTATGTAGTGAATGGTGTTCTTGAATTGAATAGAAGTCTTGAATGGGACAAATCTTTATAAGAAAATAAGCAACGATTATGGTTTTGGAGTTTGCTGGTTTTTAACTAAGAACAAGTTGTGTGGTAATCTCAAATAGTTGTGTCTGCCGGCTTTGCTTTGTTTTTTTTTCCTTTTGTTTCATCCATTGATCATGATTCATCTCAGACACGCCTTCCTTCGGTGGCGCACGAGCAGTGAATTCACGTTTCTTCAAGCGATTTTGGTAAATCTCAATTTTATATTTAGATAGTGAGAGTATATATGAGCCACTAATAGTCATTATCATAATTCTAAATTAGAAAAGCTTATAAGAGTTTTGGATATATGGTGGAAAGTGCAATTTCTATGAAACTAATATTTCATTGGAAAGTTAAAATTTCAAATATCACCTGTTTGAATTTAATCTTTATATGTTCAAATTAACTAAAATTGCGGTCTCCGATGTTTCTTTTCTTGTTGACATAAAAATCGGCAAGGAGATCCCATTCATTTTTCGGGAGGAAAACAATTAAGAAGTGACATAAAAATCCAACAGACCACATGCTAGAGAGATTTTTGTGTTTAGATCGTGAGACTATATATGAGCCACTAATAGACATCACCAACTTCAAAAATTATAATATGCTTGAAAGTGAAAATTTATATTAAACTAATTTTCCATGAGAAACTATTTCCAATATCACTGCTTTGGATTAAAAATTCACAGGTGCGAGTTAATTTAATTAGGCTCTCCTATTTTTCTTTCATCTTTAGGCCGATTTAGTATATAAATTTCAATAGTTTCTTAAATAAAACAATTTGGAAAACTACATAATTAGTTATATTAATGAAAAATTGGCGCTTTACCGGATTTGGATTCAAAACATATGTTTTATTGATCCATATCAACTTTAAACATAAAACTTGATGATAACCTATCAAAAAAAAAAAAATTGATGTTTGCCAAAATAAGCAACAAAATAATAGAATTACTCGAAAATAATTTGTTTTGTATAATTATGCCTTAATTTCTTATTAATGAATAATTTTAAAAAATATTTTTTCTTTCTTTGATAACTTCATATTTTTATAAAATTTAATTAAGAAAATATTTGAAATAAAATCAAAGAAACTAAATCACCAGCTTTTAAAATAGAGAAATTTGTCGTATAATGTTTCAGAATCCTTTTTTATATAGTTTATATTTTTCTAAGAAATATTTACATAATTATTGAAAGTGTAAATAATTCTCACAATTCCTTCGCTTTCTCAATAAAATTTAACTGTTTTCTGAAGCATAAAAGACTATAAGAAAAATTAATCTCCAAGATTTAGAGTTTAGAATTTAGGGTTTGGGATTTGTTGTTTGGGGTTTAGAGTTTAGGTGTGATAAAAAAAAGGTTTAGAGTTTAGGTATGCAATTTTTACAAAATTTAGTATGATAAACACACAGTAATATCGTAATAATGTTGATTATTTCTGTTTAAAGAATAACTAAATGAAATTAATTTTCCTGCAATTTTAGCTGGTACATGGACTTAAATTTTTGGTTTGACATGTTCGTGATCTTAACCTTGCCTTGCCGGTATGACCTTGACGCTCTTTTGCCGATATGCAAAATCTTCTTGACATTTCATTATCTTTACTATTTTTGGCACCACCTTGAGAAAAAATGGTTCAATAGTTCAGAAATCTTAAAGAGTAATTGTTTTTTTTTAACTCACTTTAACATAAGAATACATAAATTCAATTACTGTCCAACAGCATTCAGAAGAGCTGACTCTTGCATTAACCAGTTATCTATTAACTTTTTCCATTTGCAGAGTAGCCAAAAGAAAAGGAGTAGTATCCGAACATGATGATTCTTAACATTCTTGATATTGTTGTGTTCTTTCTTCTAAACTGTCGAATATACTCACCTCAATAGGTTTTCATCTATTACAGTTGTTGGAGATAAAATTCTCAGATTAGTCGTAATTTCTGTTTCAGGAAATAAATAAACCTCATCGAGAAATCAGATGAGTCACGAGAATCAATTATACTAAAAATAATAATGTAAAGTTTTGTAACAATAGCGATAATGTGGAGATTTCAATAAGACAGTTATACTTGTGGGAAACAAAACATAAGACTCAAAGAATCAGAAGGAGGTTTTGCATCAAAGTTACTAAGTGTTGGACATGGAAATGCCCAATAAGTGAAACAAAAAATGCATCACCAAAATAAGCAACAAAATAAAATGACTTAAAACTATGCGTTTTGTATAAGTACAAGGGAATTATGAATTAGATGCTTACTGATGAATAATGAAAGAAAAATATTTTGATAACTTCAAAATTTTCCTAATAATTAATTAAGATATTATTAAAAAAATATTTTTAAATCTATACTATATAAAAGTTCCACGTGGGATTTAAAACCTCCAATCATGATTTGTCATGTCATTAATTAACATTTTTTATAAGTTTATTTAGTAAAAATTTACATATTTTTGGTTTGCTATTTTTGTCTAATATTTGATAAGTTCGTATTTGTTAAATTCGATGTCATATTTTTGATTTAAAGGAAGTTTATAATTCGATAATGCCTAGAAAGGGAAAATATAGATTTAAAAGCTGCCTCTTATAATCTTATAAATAGTGACTTTAGGTTTTCATATACACTGAAATTGATTTCCTACCTAGGAAAATATTGCTGTCATTTAAGAAAATTATATCTATGGTTTATATCAGTGATCTCATGTCCGTTTTGTGAAATCATCATGCAGAATCTGATGAACATGTATATATGATGTATAGATCATCTGATGTCACCTGATTTTGAAGAAGAAACATCCACGATTTGTTTATTATGGATGTTTGTGCTTTTTCATATCTCTTATGAATCACAAGATCTGTGTTTGATATGGATTGTTTGATGATATGGATGATTTGATGTTGCTTGAGTTAAAGCTTTGGTTTAGGAGAAGATAGATCAATGAAAATCACAATTGTTTATTAGCTATATATGTGGCCATGCTCATGTTACTAGTGGAGAAAGTAGTTCTCCAATTTGGAAGCATTAGGGTTTTAAATTTAAAGGTTTCACTGTTTCAGTATTTGTGGATGTATGCACCTATATAAATTGCTAGATTAGGACCCGTCCGATGGACGGGTTTTCTAAATTTTATATATAAATTATGTTTTGGTAAAATTAATAAATTTAATATTTTTTATTAACGAAATATATTAAATCATTTTAGGAAAAGAAGTATAAGTTTTTCCATAGAGAAAATAATTATCTAAATAAGTTGATTTTATACATGAATAAATTAATTTTACTTCCTATATTACAGTTATATTATTAACAAATTAAAATTAAAAATTTATACCATGTTGAATAGTGTTTGGTTCTATCATATTTTGTTTTCCCGACTTTTTTCTTCTTAGCCATCAGATTCTCATCCACCATCATCTTTAATCTCTAGCGTAAGTCAACCAACTTGCTCCATCACCAGGATCTAGATTAGTCTATGAGACTTAACTCCCCATAAGCAACACTCTCTGCGTGGATTTTTTTGCCTTTTATTTTTTAATTATTGGAGTTTAAATAATCTAAAAGTCTAAATTTGAAAAGAAAAACTTATATCTTTTTTTGGGAAATTAGAAAATTGTATTCCTTTTAACTTTTTTAATAATCTATGGTTTTTATTCTTTTTTTTTTGTTTACGTTTTAAGTTTAGGAACTAACTTTAAATTTTTCTATGGTTGTATTCCTTTTTTTAGTTTCCTTTTTTCTTGATAATTTATTGTTTTATTTCGTTAAACATGTGTCAAAATCTGATTGTTTCAACTGACACATGTCACGATCAGGCGAGTTACTAACTTTGAATCATTTATCTTTATATAATAAGATTCCTGGTTGTATGTAGTGGATGGCGTTCTTCAATTGAAAAGAAATCTTGAATGGGAAAAATCTTTTTAAGAAAAGAAGCAACGATTCTGGTCTTGGAGCTTGCTGGTTTTTAACTAAGAACAAGTTGTGTGGTAATCTCAAATAATTGTGTATTACGGCTTTGCTTTGTTTGTTTGTATTTCCTTTTGTTTCATCCATTGATCACGATTCATCTCAGACACACCTTTCTTCGGTGGCACACGAGCAGTAAATTCACGTTTCTTCAGGAGATTTTGGTAAATCTCAATTTTGTATTTAGATCATGAGAGTATATATAAGCCATTAATAGTCATTATCATATTTTTAAATTAGAAAAGCTTATAAGAGTTTTGGACATATGGTGGAAAGTGCAATTTCTATGAAACTAATATTTCATTGGAAAGTTAAATTTCAAATATCACATGTTCGAATTGAATCTTATATGTTCAATAACTAAAATCGCGGTCTCCGATGTTTCTTTTATTGTAGTAATAAAAACCGGCAAGGAGTAACTATTCATTTTTCGGGAGGAAAACATTTAACAGACCACATGCTAGAGAGATTTTTGTGTTTAGACCGTGAGACTATATATGAGCCACTAATAGACATCATCAACTTCAAAAATTATAATATGCTTGAAAGTGCAAATTTCTATTAAACTTATTTTCCATGAGAAACTAAAATGTTCAATATCACTGCTTTGGATTAAAAATTCATAAGTGCGAGTTAATTTAATTGGGCTCTCCTATCTACTACACTATTAAAAAAGAGTCAATCTAAGGGGTGTTTCCAAACACCCATGATAAAACAAATAAACTAGAATTTATGTTAAATGTGTATCCAAACAAATTAAAACAACAATATTATGGAAACCAGTATTGGTTTTAAATTGCCTAAAATGAAAAATCTTCAGACCTAATCTAAATCAATAGATTGAGAAAATAATTATGATTCTCATTTCAGTTTTATTTAATTTTATTACAAATTATTTTAAAGTTTATTTTTTCTACAAAATTCAAATACATTTTTTTTGTAGAAAAATAACAAATCAGTTTTTGGCTAAAAATATCCAAATTTTTATTCTGGTGGAAATTTACGGATTTGCAGTTTCCTAAAAATATTATAGAGTTGAGTTTGTTTACGGAGAACAAATCAATTTTTAACGGAAAATTGGACAATTATCATTTTGGCAGAACGAATTTTCATTTTGTTAGTAAAATTACAAGATCAAGTTTTTTCTTGGGAAATGGATCAGATAATCATTTCAAATTTATTTAATCTTATTTTTAAATTATTTTGAATTAGTATACAATATATTCAAATATATTTTTAGCGGGGATTACAGATCCGTATTTAGCGGGAAGTTTATAAATTTTTCATTTTTGTGGAAAATTATGGATTTGGAGTTCATTATGAAAGTTAGAGAGTTGAGTTTTTTTTTTGCGAGGAATATTTCCATACTTATAGAAAATTGTAAATATTTCAGTTTCGCATAACTGATTTGCAGTTTGTTAGGAAAAAATGAGATCAATTTTTTTTGGTGGGAAACAGCTCCTAAAATAAATATGATTCCATTATACCGTTATTTGATCTTAGTTTCAAGTTATTTTGAATTATTCTATAATACAAAGTATATAATTAATAAAATTAATATTTTTCTATATATGTTGTGATTCAATTACATTCTTTTGCGAGAAAATTACAGATCCTTTTTTTAGCAGGAAATCTGTTAATTATTCATTTTGGTAGGGAGATACAGATATGCAGTTCGTTAAGAAAATTACAGAGTCCAAATTTTGTTTTGCGGGAAACATATCATTTTTGGCGGAAAATTTGTAAGTTTTCAATATGGCAAAATGTATTTGCAGGTTTTTAGGAAAATTAGGAGATTAAGTTTTTTGTTGTGGTAGGATTTTCTCTAAACTGTTTATATGATTGTACATAACACAATTTGTTTGGCATAGGTTTGATTCAAATAACAAAACTTTGCTATTGCTACATGGAATCCATGTTTAAAGCATGTAAAATATATCATAAACAGTAAATAAATAAAACTACAAAACAGATTAAACAAAAAAAATATATAAACATTAAACAAATAAACTAAAATTATACAAACAAAAATATAATATTTATTAACATTAAAGAACTGATAAACTATAATTTATTGTGAGATATATCATACACGTACAAATGAGAAAGAAATATGGATTTGAATTATTTAGAATCTATATCATGTTTCATTTTCAAACTTAGAAGGTCTTCTTTTATTTATATTTAGAAGATCCAAGAAATTCTCGGTCCAAAACTTTTTTAATTTTTTACTTTTGAGTTTATTTTTATTGACATAGACATAATTATCTATTAAAATGATAATGATACTTAATGGTTGGCATAGCTTAGTTGCAGAGGACTGAAAATCCTCGTGTCACCAGTTCAAATCTGGTTTCTGGCATAGGATTTATTAATTTTGATAAATTTTGATTTTTATAATTAAACGTATCTTTAGTAAAAAAAAAGTGCAACAATCCTTTACCCCCCCCCCCCTCATTTATAGATTTATTGCTTTCCGATCTTATTTATTAATTCCCAGTTATGTGACTAAAGTTGACTAAGTTATGTGCGCGATACAAAGTTCATAATGCAGAACTCTTTTAGTTAGTTCGTCCTATTGGCTCGGCTTTTACGAAAAAAGTCTTTTTCAAATTGGAGATCAAGCTATCTATAATAATATGAATGAGACCTCAATTCTTCTGTTTGTTTGTTTGATCTAAAAAAGGAATCGAATTAAAAATATTCCGCATTCTTTCATTTTTAGGTCGATTAGTAAATCAATTTCAATAGTTTCTTAAAAAACAATTTGGAAAACTACATAATTAGTTATATTAATGAAAAATTGGTGCTCACTGGAGTCGGATTCAAAACATACATTTTATTGGTCCTCATCAGCTTTTAACATAAAACTTGATGATAACCTACCAAAAACTAAAAACAAAAAATTGATGTTTGCCAAAAACATAAAAGAAACATAAAAGAATAATAAAATTACTCAAAATAATGTGTTTTGTATAATTCTGCCTTAATTTCTTATTAATAAATAAAATTTAAAAAATATTTCATAACTTCATATTTTCCTAAAATTTAATTAAGAAAATATTTAAAATAAAATCAAAGAAAATTAAATCACCAGCTTTTTCAAATAAAGAAATTTATCGTATAATGTTTCTGAATCCCCTTTTATATAGTGTATATTTTTCTAAGAAATAATTACATGATTATTGAAAGTGTAAATAATTCTCACGATTCCTTTGCTTTCTCAATAAGATTTAACTGTTTTTTGATGCATAAAAGACTAATATGAGAAATTAATCTCCAAGATTTAGAGTTTAGAATTTAGGGTTTGGGATTTGTTGTTTACGGTTTAGAGTTTAGGTATACAGTTTTTACAAAATTTAATATGATAAACACACAGTAATATGCTAATAATGTTGATGATTTCTGTTTATAGAATAATTAAATGAAAGTAATTTCCTGCAATTTTAGCTGGTACATGGACTTAATTTTTTGGTTAGACATCTTCATGATCTTAACCTTGCCTTGCCGGTTCGACCTTGACCCTCTTTTGCGGATATGAAAAATCTTCATGACATTTCATTATCTTTACTATTTTCGGCACCAACTTGAAAAAATATGGTTCAATAGATCGGAAATATTAACATAAGAATACATAAATTCAACTACTGTCCAACATCATTCAGAAGAGTTTACTCTTGCATTAACCAGTTATCTATAAACTTTATCCATGTGCAGAGTAGCCCAAAGAAGAGGAGTAGTATCTGAACATGATGATTCTTAATATTCTTGAGTTCTTTATTCTAAACTGTCTAATATGCTCACCTCAATAAGTTTTCATCTATTACAGTTGTTGGAGATAAAATACTCAGATTAGTCTTAATTTATGTTTCAGGAAATAGATAAACCTCATTGAGAAAGCAAAAGAGTCACGAAAATCAATTACACTAAAAATAATAATGTAAAGTTTTGTAACAATAGCGATAATGTGGAGATTTCAATAAGACAGTTATACTTGTGGGAAACAAAACATAAGACTCGAAGAATTAGAAGGAAGTTTTGCAGCAAAGTTACTAAGTGTTGGACATGGAAATGCACCAATAAGTGAAACAAAAAATGCCAATGAAGATGATGGTCACTTGGTGGTTGCTGATCCTAAATTCTTAATGGAATTAAGTGGAAATCATCTGTAAAATAATATTTCAAGGATTAGAAAGATAACATCCTAACTCTATATTAAAATTGATATTTTGAACCAAAGTAATCTTCAAATGTTCATTCTATATTAAATTTATTTATTAAAAGTATAAATAAAACATATAAAATTAAACTAAACCAAATAAACCCACGCGTAGCGTGGGTAAAAACTTACTCTATACTACATAAAAGTTGAAGCTATAGTGCTCTTAAGCTGTCCACATAGGATTTTTAAAACCCGATATGATTGGTCCATGTCAACATACTTAACATGTCAGCATATATAAACTAACAATATCTAATTATACTAAACTAATTAAAATTTACAATTGCAGAGACAGGGACAAAAAGTTAATGTTGTTAGTCTAATATCGTTAATATTTACAATTGCAGAAAAAGGAAAATACGTAAATGTTAATGGTCTAAGAAAAGTCTGACTTCTTACTAAATTAACAATGGCAAACACAAGAAAATAAGTTAATGTTGTTGTTAATGTTATTAGTCTAAGAAAAGTATGAGAATCTGCCAAATTTTGAATTTACAAAAAAAAAAGGAAAAAATAAACTAACGGAAAAGTTCTGTTAAATAAAACAAGAAAGTTTCTAGATTCCGAAAAGTGGTTTTGCCTTTAAATAAACTATTTGAAACTTACAATTGAACATACAGAAATCAAACACTATATTCTTCAAAGATCACACCAAAAGTTTATTGAATTACTATGACACATTCAACTTCATCATCTTCGCCCAAACTTCTTCCTTGTGTGGTTTTTGATGATCTTAAAAAAGGTTTTGCTAACAAGGAAGTTTTTGTCAGGGTCATTCACTTTTGGGAGGCAAGAAATCCCAGAAAGGACGGGTTACTTAGGTCTCAACTGTTGCTCATCGACCAAAAGTTAGTTGAAAATTCCTCTAAGTTTAAACATCTCATAAGTAAATATTCTCAAACATGAATTTATGCAGTCTACTGTGATCCAAGCATTCATTATTGAAATCTCTGAAACCAACATAAAAAAAACTATAGTCTCTGAAAACAAGACAAACTATAGGGTTTTTCCCTCAAGTTTCTAATTCAATTCACCCATCAAACAAAGTTGGATCAGTTTGCTGAGGCAAGCCACTCTATTGAAAGGAAAAAATTTAGGATTCGTTCTTTTATGGAGTTTGAAGAAGCAATAGACATGAACATGGACCTATATGGTAAATATTTTGTTCTTTATATGTTCTTTATAATATCACTATGTTCTAACTCCAAACATCCACAACCCCCGATGCCATTGGAAAAATAGTTCTCATCAACGATGAGAATTTGAACAATCCAGTCCCGACTGGTAAAGATAATACCATAGCTCCTGGGGTACCGGTTGATGCTGCGGAGGATTGGTTTTTTTCCTTTAAGGCTGACCCTTCAACTCTGCCACTGGGACTCGGTCGGAAGAATCTACCAGAACAGTGATATTCCTCAAGCTCTTGCTGCTCTTCAGATCACGGATTAAAGGCAAAATAGAAGTCCACCTAAACTAAAAGAGTAAGCAAGCTTTTCCCCTTGGCTATCATTAATTACAAGTTTAAATAAAAACACTGTTTGCTTACCATCTTCTCTTTGTTCTAAACAAGTGAACCTGTTCGTCTAACCCTTTGAGATACTGTCGCCACCAAATTCCAGAAAAAACTGATGAAAAGTGTTGTCAAACCTGTCGTCCTGCTTGCTATTGCTGTGAACCCAAGAACAGTTAGAGGTACCTAATCTTAAAATCACTACTTTCATTAACATGAATCACCTAACCTTACCTACATATCTTAATTGCGTGGTCTAGATATGTTCTGTCTCTCTTCCACCTCTTCTACTCGGATGTTTTCCGACAATGATGTTGGCCCAAGTACTTAATACTTGACATGGTATGTATGGATATACTTTACTCAGTCTGTGTTGATTACAGTTTGTACTAAGTAATATTTATTTATTCTAAGAGCCTTGGGGAAGAAGGTAAGAACTCTGTTATCATAAACAGCGAGGTTACTAAGTCAGAACCTGCCACCATTGCTGAATTTTGCAATTTTTGCAAAACTACACTCCACATGTTCTAATTTGTACTCAATTTTAATCTATTAGTTTCTTACAATTATTTCACTGTCACAGAAAGTTAACTTCAGTTGCATCGCTACCATCCTTGAAATATCACCACATTATGTCTGGAACTTCATTGCCTGCACTAAATGTGTATATAAACTACGACAAGAAGACACAACGCTGGTTTGTGCCTCAAGCAACACTCAACATAATAAACAAACAAAGATGCCAGGAGATGAGATACAAGAATACCTTGACTGCTGATACTTATCTGCCATGTGAGCCATGTGGCGGACGTTTGGATTTCACATACATCAAAGGAAACATTCAGTTCAAAAACTCATAATCCATCTGCCTGGACAGCCCAAGATAACATTTAAAGTTAAAGATGATATCCGTCAAATGCTGTCTACGGAAGATATTGACAGAACAATGTTTACAGCCTGGATGGAAAAAGATGAGGAATATGAAGAAGCTCAGCAGTTAACTTATTTGGAATTCCCAACAATATTTACTTGGATCCATGACAATAAAGTCTGGACTGAACGACAAAAGGGAAAAAAAGTTAGGAAGAATATTCAACATTCATTCAACGAGAGATATATTATCTAAGGATACTAATCATTAAACTAAGAGGACCAAGAAGTTTGGATGAAAATCTAACACTCCATTACAAAAAGTATCCAGATTTCAAATCAGCATGATATGCTATAAGTCTACTAGATTCTGACTATGAATGGCATGATGCAATGGATGAAGCTATTAAATGAGCTACGACAACTATTTGTCTTATTGCTGATATATTGTGAAGTCGGCAATCCTCTTGCATTGTGGAATCGCTGTTGGAAATCACTCGGTGAAGACATGCTTCACAAAAAATGCAAAAATTTTGAATTTCAAAAGCTACATCTAGAAGAACCGGAGCTCCAGCATAAACTTTGGGATAGAGAAAATTAACAAAAGCCTGTTAACCCAAGAATATGTGATGACAATTAAGAATAGCCAAGGATAAAGTTTGGAAACAGAGCTACAAGCTTCTGGCCAGAAAATCCAGAACTCGCTTCAGCTATGTTATCCGCCGTGGTATCTCCAAATTCCTTGGAAAGGACTGATTGGACAGTCAATCTGTGTCGAAGCTACACTTGCTCTACCTTTGAAGATATTACGAAGAGAAATTGTTGGTACGGACATTGCATCTTCCTTCATCGGCCCTCTCCCTACTATCCTCTCCTTTTTCTATTACTAGGCACAATTTATTACGTTCTTAATACATGTGACATGTGCCTTCAAACAATTGAGTCTAAAAAGCCTTCCTTTGTTTCTTTCTTTTGCATTTAAATAGTAAATCTTTTCTTTTTAAAACCGATAGAAGGTATGAAAAAGAGTCAAAACACAAACTCATTGTATTAGAAGCTAATATGCTAAGGAACGTTCTTAGTAAAACAATATATATGAAATTTTCTATCACAAACACTATCAAGTAACAAAGAAATTGGAGAACAAGAAGTAACAAAATATATTAAGTTGTCAAGTATTCATCTGACATCTATATTAATTTTACTAAACTTTATAAAATTTACCTTCCATTGTATGAAGCACCAAATTTCACACACCGCCATTTAAACAAACTCAAATGACTAAAAATTGGATGGCATGTGTAGAAATTAAATAAAAGATAAAACTTCTAATTAAATAATTAAAATATGTTTCTATTTTTTGTAATATAATTTTTAAATTTTGTCAAAATATATTTCTTTGTAACTATGTTACTCACAGTAATCTTTCAATAATATGACATAAATAAAAGAAAATAATACATTATATTTTAATATGTTTTATACAAAAATTAATCTTAAATTCTTCTTTCTATATTAAAATTATTTTTACAAAAAGTTACGTAAATAATACTAAAAATATTTTTCAAAGCATATGATATGTTTAAATTAAACTAAAATTAATACAAACCTTTTTAATATTCTTGCTACTAATAAAAGTGAATAAACAAAAAATATATAAGACAAGTCGATAAAGTTGATATGTTTTTACGCGATGCGCGGGTAAAAACCAAGTACTATATAAAAGTTAAAGCTATAGTGCTGTTAAGCCGTCCACATAGGATTTAAAAACCTCATTTGATTGGTCCACATTAGCAAATATATTACACGTAAGCATATATATTAACAATACAGTATCTAGATTTATTAAATTTATGTATTATTAAATTGTAATATTACCTAAAATAATGTAAAAACATAAATTATATTTTTTTAATAGTAGATTACCTTATTAAAACTAAAACGTCCACATATTATAAAATAAATAGTAATATTACCTTAAATAATGTAAAAACAAGAAAATATATCTACTAAGGGTTTTTATTAATAAAACCCCTCAACTAAGATTTTTAGTGTAAAAACCCCTCAACTATATATTTAATGAAAAACCCCTCAACTTTAACTCCGTTATGAAAAAATCCATCCGTCTACAGTTTGGTTAAATTTTAAAATGCTGCATTTTAAAAAGTTAAAAACGACATGACGTTCTAAAATGAAAAGAGTTTTTAGTAATAAAACCCCTCAACTAAAGATTAATCTTAATAAAAACCCCTCAACTATAGATTTAATGAAAACAAAACCCTCAACTTTAAATTCATTAATGATAAAACTCCTACATCTACTGTCCATTAGTTAATCTCATTTTTAATATTATTTTTGTCAAAAATCACATGACATGTTCTAAAATGAAAATGCGATGTTTTTAAATAAAAATGACATTTTAAAATGAAAATGACATGTTATAAAAAGTTAACGACATGTTGTAAAATGAAAATGACATGTTATAAAATGTAAACGACATGTTGTAAATAAAAACGACATTCTAAAATGAAAACGATATTTCTATTTACATTTAAAAAGTTTCAATTTTTAACAAATTTTGATTTCATGTCAGTAGTGTTAACAAGTAACATTCTTGAATGAAACAACAAATTCAGACATAATCTTCTCAAAGTCCTCTTAAATTTCACTACTAGAGACTGAGACAGTGTTCTCAACCAATGCTAATCATTGAACATACAAATTCCTTACAGATAAGAGTGATTCGGCAATATCTTCCAACTTAATGAAACTAGTCTAAAGTTGAAATCTTTTGGTTGGAAGATATTAGGGTTTACTTGAAAATGTCATTTTTTATTTTACAACATGTTGTTTACATTTTACAATATGTCATTTTCATTTTATAACATGTCGTTGACCTTTTATAACCTGTCATTTTTATTTTAGAATGTCATTTTTATTTAAAAACATCTCATTTTCATTTTAGAACATTTTATGTTATTTTTGACAAAAAAAAATAAAAAATTGAGATTAACTAATGGACAGTAGTTGGAGGGGTTTTTTATCATTAATGGATTTAAAGTTGAGGGTTTTTTTCATTAAATCTATAATTACGGAGTTTTATTAAGATTAATCATTAGTTGAGAGGTTTTATTACTAAAATCTCTTTTCACTTTAGAAACTCAAACGGAACTGTAGACGGAGGGGTTTTTTCATTAACAACTAAAGATTTTAAGTGAAAAAACCCTTCAACTATAGATTTAATGGAAAAACCCCTCAAGTTTAACTCCGTTAATGAAAAAACCCCTCCGTTACAGTTCCGTTAAATTTTGAAACACTCTGGAGGAAACTACACAGCTTATTGAGAACCTTGCTTTGAGTAATTTGAATCGTTGTCCAGACTATGATAGAAGAGTCAAAGCTCATGTGAGCGACATGGCAATTGAGGACCTTAATGCAAAGGTAGACATGCTGCTGAAAGCACAGAGGATGAAACAACCTAACCCATTTTTTTTTTAATTGCAGAAAATAATATTCCCATAAATATTAAAATGCCTCAACACGACTAGATTAAACAAGTCACGAAACCACTTTAATTTAATTAACTCAATATAGTAAATATCAACTAACAGCCTATATGTTCACAACAATTCATCACCATAAAACAATACCGGCAATAAAATAAATAAACAACCCCCCGGTATGTCATCCCTTTTCTGCAGCCTTGGTTCCACGAGCTCCAACTAGCTAAACTTTTTCTGCATCATTACGAAGAGATGCATCAGTATTTAATAAATACTGAGTGAGGCGATCAACCCATCTCACAGCTATACACACAGGCCAACAAATATTTTCCTAGCATAATAAATATGCTTACAAGATTCAGCAACCAACACATCAACAACTTAATTAATTAATTAATTATCAACAATTAATTAATTAATTTAATTAAGCAAATTTTTAGCAATAACTTCATATATTTAATTTCAAAAATTTTCCACCAATTTATTTCAGCATAAATTAGTTCCATCGTTTCTCGACAATTTAATTCACAGCAATTAATTAATTAATTAGCAATTAATTAATTAATTAGCAATTAGTTAATTAATTTAATTCAACACAAAATCAAATCAACAACTCATCAAATCAACCAATCAACAAAACATCACAGAAAACCTACCACAAATCTATTAGACTAGGAATAATCCGTAAAACCCAGATAAGCTACGGTACTGCACTCACCTTAGCCTTTCTGCGGTTCCATGACAGCACAACCAACCAATCTCACAAGATCTAAACTTTTTGGAACTTCTATGGTTTCTTAAAGGTTATAACAACACAACCACAACTCCTCATTCTCAACTTTCAGCCAATCACACCTACGAAACATCATTCTAACTAAATTGGAAATATCTGGAAAATAACAGAAACAATCAGCCTGAAAGATTGAGTCACGAATCAAAATCTAACCGTCCAATTCCAATCTGCACCGTTGAACCTCAACCCCTGGGTGTCCTGAAGCTAACCTCAAAGTTTCGTGATGATCTGACTATAGATGAACTCACGATCTCTCTTTCAATCCACATTGGTCTAAATCGCGTCTTAAACAGAGCACCTCAGGAAAATACAAATAACTTTTAAGATATCAACTAAAATCCAAATTCGCAAAGTGGTAAATTTAGGTTTAAGGCTTAGCTACAACTCCACAAATTTTCGTTACCTTTAGAAACGATCTGCTATGTCGAACATAATTTCTACCATCGCTTGTCAGTTCTGTCTCCATCTCCCTTCCTAGAAGCTTCATCCTCCTCCTCTCTCATAAGCAAGTAAAATCGTCCAACCTCTCTTCTCTAGCTAGGTGGCCACGAAATTAGAGAGAAAAGGCTAGGGTTTCTTGCCATTTCAGCATTTAAATAGGCTTACGGTTTATTTCCGGTTTATTTAAATTAAACCAGAAAAATTAGAATTAAACTGGTAATTAATTAAACCCCCTTTGTTTAATATTAATCTAGAAATTCACCCTCCCTAAAGCAAAAACTGGAATTAACCCACTCTACTCCTTAATTCCGACAGCATAAAACCGACCCTCGATTTTATTTCCTTAACCAACTTCCGTCATATAACTCTAAATTTCATTTCCAGAACACGGGTGTTACAATTCTCCCCCACTAACATAGATTCGTCCCCGAATCTGCTAACTTTGACCAACAGCACAGCTTGGAAACTCTCATAACTGGCTACCAACATAGCTCTCCAATTATTATTCATCATTGCATAGCCTTGCGGTTATCCACACCCCACTGCATAACCTTTCGGCTATCAACCCAACACAACATTGTCTATACTTGGTCTAATACTCCCAGAATCTAACACCACAAGATCCCACTTGGTTCAACTCCAAACTAATCAGCTCACGATTTGTTCCCTCACTTTCGGAACCAGCTATCGTTTGAGTGACAGATAATCCACCCTCCAAGAGAACCATATATTAACTTTCAGAAACCAAGAACCATTCTGGCCCTCAAATTCTCAACCACTTGACTTCACAAGGTTACACAACCACATTTGATTCTGCTCTTAAAAATATCAGCACGCCATATTCCAATCTTTAGAATATCAAACACAGCATATTCTTAACCAGAATGTCAACTATAACCAACAACAACTTTGGGTAGGTCAATCTGATTAAGATCTATTGTTCCCCTTGGCTCAACATGATCTCGGCTACTGCCCCGATCAACAGCTTATCATACTCGATGACTAACAGTTCAGCTCCGCATAACTCCACATCCAAAGCACAGCTCAGCATAATTCTATGTCAACAACACGACTCAGCATAAACTAGAACCAACAACACTGCTTAACCGCAACCCCACGGTTATAAACAACACAACTCAGCATAGCCTTCACGGCTAACAGCACAACACCACATTGTCTATACTCGGTTCAAATACTCCCAGAATCTGACATCACAAGACCCCACTTGGTTTGAATAAATCTGCGCCTACCGGATCTCCGGAACAGCTTAGCGCAGTAAGAATGACGAAACATCTCGGAGCCCAGCATGACCCGATCAGCTAAGTCCAGCAAGATCCTAAGATCTCAAGTGGCTTACCGAAGCAGCATCAGGAATCACACAGAAACCCAACCAGTAAACACCACACAGCAATGAGATTCCACAGCACGGAACCCCATCCATCAGCATTAGGACAATATCCTAATCAGCCAAACCAAGTGTTAGGATCAACACAACATGATCCCTTACAGCCGAACCAAGTATGACAATAGCAGCAGGTATAGCATGTTCAGAAAAAATCTCTGTCTTATTATTGAATAATGATGAAAGGTACATCGTTTAGAAACACTGGTAAATAACGAGTAAAACAGCCTTAACAGCAAAAATAAGAACATCAACACTGCTAAACAATGACAACCGGTCTTCAGCTAAATCACTTGCTTACCGAACCACTTGGAAAATTTGCGCTTCATCTTAGCTTCAGGTTCCCAAGTTTCCTTTTCAGCCCCATTGCAGTCCCACAAGACTTTCATCTCTGGAACTTTTTTTTTTTTTTTTTTTTCTCCTGATCATTCTCTCTCTATGATCTAGCACCTCCAGAGGCCTTGCCTCTACAACCATACTCGGCAAGAGATCAGATGGAATCTCAGCCATCACCTGATCATCTTTATGCAGACATTTCTTCAGCATCGACACGTGGAATACTTTATGAAATGCCCGCATCACATCTGGCAACTCCAGCCTATAAGCAACTGGCCCGACCCACTCCAATACTCTAATAGGACCCATATACCAAGGACTCAGCTTGTTCTCAGAAATAGACCTGTTTGGACCTCTCAGCATTGCCATCTTCAGATAGACCATATCTCCAACCGCAAACTCTAACTCCTTTCTACGCTTATCAACATAGCTTTTCTGCCTATCTTGTGCTTCTTTCATATTCAGCTTGACCACACGGATCCTCTCTGTGGTCTCTTGCACAAAATCGGCTCCCAGAAAACTCCTCTCCCCCACTGGACTCCAGCACAGCGGTGTTCTGCATGGCCTACCATAGAGAGCCTCAAATTATGCCATACCGATACTAGGCTGGTAGCTATTATTGTATGCAAACTCCGCTAAACTCAAGTGATCAAACCAATGGCTTCCCCAGTCAAGCACACACATCATAGTCTTTTCGACTATCAGCACAACACATCATTGTCTATACTCGGTTAAAATACTTCCTGAATTGACACCACAAGACCCCACTTGGTTTGAATAAATATGCGCCTACCGGATCTCCGGAACAGCTCAACACAGTAAGAATGACAAAGCATCTTGGAGTCCAGCCTGACCCGATCAGTTGAGTCCAGCAAGATCGTAAGATCTCTCAAGTGGCTTACCGAAACAGCATCAGGAACCACACAGAAACCCGACCGGTAAACACCACACAACAATGAGATTCCACAACACGAAATCCCATCAAACAACGTTAGGACAATGTCCTAATCAGCCAAACCAAGTATTAGGATCAATACGGCATGATCCTCACAGCCAAACCAAGTATACACAATAACAACATATTCAATAAAGATCTCTGCCTTATTCTTGAATAATGATGAAAAGTACAACGTTTAGAAACATTGACAAGAAATGGCTACAATGGCTGAAACAACAAAACCAAGAATACCCACCGCTAACAACAACAACTAGGACTTCAGCTAAGTCACCAGCTTGGCAAACCACTTGGAAAATTTACATCTTAGCTCCAGGTTCCCAAGTTTCCTCCTCAGCCCATTGCAGTCCACAAGACTTTAATCTCCAGAACTTTCCTTTTCTGGCAACTTTCCTTTTTAGGAAACTTTATATTTCAAGGAACTTTCCTTTTTAAGAACTCCCACACGCTCCACCTAAGCATCTAGAGTACTCCCACTATTAAAATACTTAACACCCTTCGCAAAACCCCCGCTTGATTCTCAAGCACACAATCACAACATGATCATACTCATTCCGGCAAGTCAGTAACTCTTTATCCATCTCCAATGACTAAAATTTACAATACCACCACAAATAAACTAACAACACAGAATCTACCAATCTCCTCATCACAGCTCAGTCCTTGATCATGGCATCGATCAAAACTTTTTTTTTTTATAACTGCATCAGCAACACCAACAAAACTACCTACAGCAAGGTTTACAACTATACCTACAACAAGATCAATAAGCAATGATTTACATCGCTCCTACAGCTATAATCCACGAACAAGGTTCTACAGAAAGATCCACCAGCAACGATCTACAACACTTCTACGGTAAGATCCAACAGCAAGGATCTACAACAATTCTATGGCAAGATCCACCAGCAAGTATCTACATCACTTCTACACACTCCATGGCTAAAACTTCAAGAATCCCCGGAACAACACTCCATGACAAAGCAGTAACTCCATATGGCACATGCAGAGCCAGAGCCAGAGCCGGTACCACCGCCGGTAACCGCTCCAGAAACTGGATCGGCAACCCCAGCACATCTCCCAATTTATTCTAATCTTCCCCCTGCTGAGCCACTCCCTACACTGGTTCAGCATTTCCAGCAACAAAAACAGCCAGATCATCACTAATGGGGTGCTCACTCTCACCTGCTCTACCGTGACACTCCGCGCTACACTCCCCTCATGAACTTCATCTGCCCTGCCAGCTCTGCCGCCACGACCAGCTCAGCCACCACGGCCACCTCTAAGAGGCCTACCAACTCTGCCTTGATTAACCATCTTAAAAAAAAAACAAACTACGAATTCCTAGTCTTTACGACAGAATTAGTAAAACAACAACACGATAAGGAAGTCTTACAATGGAAACATTACGGGCTGCAAAAGATGACATACCCAACATCCCACAATAAGAGAAATAAAGCTACGGCTAACAACAATCGAACGACACTCGATTCATAACAGACAACCATTTCAGCACAGCAGGAAATCTAACAGTCCTAGAAACAACTCCGCTCTGATACCAATTGAAACAACCTAACCCATTTTTTTTTTAATTGCAGAAAATAATATTCCCATAAATATTAAAATGCCTCAACACGACTAGATTAAACAAGTCACGAAACCACTTTAATTTAATTAACTCAATATAGTAAATATCAACTAACAGCCTATATGTTCACAACAATTCATCACCATAAAACAATACCGGCAATAAAATAAATAAACAACCCCCCGGTATGTCATCCCTTTTCTGCAGCCTTGGTTCCACGAGCTCCAACTAGCTAAACTTTTTCTGCATCATTACGAAGAGATGCATCAGTATTTAATAAATACTGAGTGAGGCGATCAACCCATCTCACAGCTATACACACAGGCCAACAAATATTTTCCTAGCATAATAAATATGCTTACAAGATTCAGCAACCAACACATCAACAACTTAATTAATTAATTAATTATCAACAATTAATTAATTAATTTAATTAAGCAAATTTTTAGCAATAACTTCATATATTTAATTTCAAAAATTTTCCACCAATTTATTTCAGCATAAATTAGTTCCATCGTTTCTCGACAATTTAATTCACAGCAATTAATTAATTAATTAGCAATTAATTAATTAATTAGCAATTAGTTAATTAATTTAATTCAACACAAAATCAAATCAACAACTCATCAAATCAACCAATCAACAAAACATCACAGAAAACCTACCACAAATCTATTAGACTAGGAATAATCCGTAAAACCCAGATAAGCTACGGTACTGCACTCACCTTAGCCTTTCTGCGGTTCCATGACAGCACAACCAACCAATCTCACAAGATCTAAACTTTTTGGAACTTCTATGGTTTCTTAAAGGTTATAACAACACAACCACAACTCCTCATTCTCAACTTTCAGCCAATCACACCTACGAAACATCATTCTAACTAAATTGGAAATATCTGGAAAATAACAGAAACAATCAGCCTGAAAGATTGAGTCACGAATCAAAATCTAACCGTCCAATTCCAATCTGCACCGTTGAACCTCAACCCCTGGGTGTCCTGAAGCTAACCTCAAAGTTTCGTGATGATCTGACTATAGATGAACTCACGATCTCTCTTTCAATCCACATTGGTCTAAATCGCGTCTTAAACAGAGCACCTCAGGAAAATACAAATAACTTTTAAGATATCAACTAAAATCCAAATTCGCAAAGTGGTAAATTTAGGTTTAAGGCTTAGCTACAACTCCACAAATTTTCGTTACCTTTAGAAACGATCTGCTATGTCGAACATAATTTCTACCATCGCTTGTCAGTTCTGTCTCCATCTCCCTTCCTAGAAGCTTCATCCTCCTCCTCTCTCATAAGCAAGTAAAATCGTCCAACCTCTCTTCTCTAGCTAGGTGGCCACGAAATTAGAGAGAAAAGGCTAGGGTTTCTTGCCATTTCAGCATTTAAATAGGCTTACGGTTTATTTCCGGTTTATTTAAATTAAACCAGAAAAATTAGAATTAAACTGGTAATTAATTAAACCCCCTTTGTTTAATATTAATCTAGAAATTCACCCTCCCTAAAGCAAAAACTGGAATTAACCCACTCTACTCCTTAATTCCGACAGCATAAAACCGACCCTCGATTTTATTTCCTTAACCAACTTCCGTCATATAACTCTAAATTTCATTTCCAGAACACGGGTGTTACAGAGGAGACCAGTGAACGTAATAGAGGATCACGAGTATGATGATCAGGTTGATATGACTAAGGAGATAAAATTTCTCGGTGGACAAGGAAACTTCCAAAACCGGAGTTTCAACCAGAACTATAGAAATCATCCTAACTTATCCTACCGCAGTAACAACATTGAGAATCCTGGAGATAAGTTATATCATCCACGAAATACTCAGGCAAAGCCTTATGTCCAAGCTCAAAGCTAACTGTACAACCAATGATTTCAGAACAAAGCTGGTTATAGTAATATCGGGTTCAATCAACAGCAAGGGAATGCTGGTCCTCAAGACAAGATTGAATCCATGTTCTAGCAGATCATGGAAGGCTAGAAGAAATTTGTGATGGAGATCAACGAGAAGGTTGATGATATGTACAATGATCTCATTGGGAAGTTCGATTCATTGGGCACACATGTGAAGGTTTTGGAAAACCAAGTTTCTCAAACCGCTGCAATGGTTAGGACACAACCACAAGTTATTCCAGGTCTGTTTGAAACCAACTTCAGAGAGTATCTCAAGTTTATTGAGCTGAGAGATGGAAATTTTTTTTTTCCGAGAATAGATCCTTCTGAGATCGATCGATCTGTCATCAAGTTCAATCAATCCAATGATGAAAGTGATCATTCTATGAAAGACAATACCAAGAAATACAACAAGGTGATGGAGCTGGAAGAATTGATCGACTTGAGATGGAAATCAGTGAATATCAACCAATCCTAAGCAAGATTGATCGGTCCCTGTCGCAGCCAACACCAACTCTTCTGATTGAAAGGTACATTTTGATTAATGGGATTCAAGTCCCCGTTGGAGATCATGCACCGCTAGTATCTGAACACACTAAGGCAGTAGAGGATGATAAGTTTGAGAAGATGTGCACGGAAATGAGGGTGAGATTAGTTTTCAAGGAAATTAAATCAGTGATCCCTTTAATGAAAGTATATCTGAGGAAGGTTATTACTGGGATATCTACACTGCAAGAAGCTTCTGATTTTCTCCAGCAAGCGTGGAACAAAAAGATGCGTGAAACGCTTCCTAACATCTCAGGGATCCGGGAAGGTTAACTTTGCCATGCACTATTGGAGAATATCATTTCAAGCATGACTTGGGGGCTAGTATAAACATGATGCCACTCACTGAATCATGGAGAATTGGGTGGTTGACTATGCAACCATCCACCATATCACTCTCAATAGCAGATGGATTGATTCGGAGACTGGTAGGACGTCTCATCAACATTCCAGTCTTGGTGGGAGGAAGTTATGCACTCGTAGATGTTGTTGTTCTGGATCCTGACAACAACGGAGCAGACCTTATTCTGGGACGTCTGTTTCTTGCAACCACCCAAGCTTTGATCAATGTACCTACTGCCTAGGGGGAGGGGGGGGGAATAAAACTTCACTTTGAAAAATAAAACATGGTAAATATACTAAAACTTCACTTATAAAACATGGTAAATAAACTAAAATACTAAGGGAAAAAATATCAAAAAAGCGTGAACTTACATTTTTGGGACGTTTAAACCCTGAACTTACGAAATGCCGTTTAAATGCTCAAGTGTTTTGTTGACTCAATATAAAATAGCAAACTTTCGTTGACTGGGTCATTTGAGGCACGTCGTTAAATTGATGTTGCCGGTGTTAAAACTTCTGTTAGCAACTTCCATTTAATCAAAACGACGTCGTTTCAAATTCTATTAAAAACAATCAACTTTCAAAATGTGGATGTTTAAATCATCAAATTTTTTAAAAACGTAATTTAAATGCCAAATTTTTTGATGACTTCATAATTAAATGCTTAACTTGTGTTGACTGTGCCATTTGAGGCATGATTTTAAATCAAGTGACGAAGCATGTTTTGGGGTTAAATTGTCATTAAAACAACCAATGTTCCAGCAACGATTTATCATTTGTTTCTTTCTTCCAATCATTTTATCGAGATCCAACCATAATCAAGAAGTTAACAGTCTTGTCAAATTAAAACCCATCTATAGGGAAACATAATCACACTTAGTTTTTGCCACCTGAAATCTTCAAACAATTCTCCTGGAATTCTCTAAACTCAATGGAACAGAGGATTTATGAATTGATTCTAACCAATGTTTTGAAAACCGAACCGGACACCGACTCGGCAGCATCACTGGATGGCTGGTCGGACCGGTTCAACCGGTCAAACTGAGGTTTTTAATATTTATATTTTAATTATATATATATATATATATATATATATTCTAACATTAAACTTAAGAAAACATGAGATATCATTAAAAATAAAATTATTTTTGTTTGATCATATAAACTATAAAAATAATAATAACAAGAAATCAAACATGATTTTCTCTTTAAAATTCAATATAAAATATTTTTAGGAGATTTCAGGTGGCAAATATTTCGTTTGATTATGTGTGTTAAATGATGGATTTTAATTTGATAAGATTTTAACTTCTTGATTATGGTTGGATCTCGATGAAGTCATGGAAAGAAAAAACGAATGATCAATAGTTGCCAGAACATTGGTTGTTTTAATGAAACAGAAGCTGCTAACAGACCGTTTAACCCCGTAAACATGCCTCTAATGGCACAATCAACACAAGTTAAGCATTTAATTACGAAGTCATCGAAAACTTTGCCCTTTAAACGATATTTTTTAAAAAGTTGATGATTTAAACGTCCACATTTTGAAAGTTAATGGTTTTTATTAAAATTTGAAACGACGTCGTTTTGATTAAACGGAAGTGTTAACACCGTCAACGTCAGTTTAACGATGTGCCTCAAATGGCCCAGTCAACAAAAGTTTGGTATTTAATTTAAGTGAACCAAAAACTTGAGCATTTAAACGGCATTTTGTAAGTTCAGAGTTTAAACGTCCCAAAAATGTAAGTTCGCACTTTTTTGACATTTTTCTTTCTCGACTCTATTATACTCTTGACTCTATGCATAAGCCCATTAGAAGCCCTATATTGTTTCACGGTACCAATTATAAACCGAGATAAGTGTTGATAAGTCATTTCGGGTTGCTTTATTTCTTAGCTTTGGGTTTATTTAATGGGTAATCGATATATTGCTTTAGCTATATGAAAAAGGTTATAGTTCATTAAAGAAAAAAAGATTTCCATCTTGACATCAGAAAAAGCACATCTAAAAGTGCTAACTGTCAAATCATTGATCATAACACTGAACGCCTCGTTCATACAAGAGTTAGTGAAAATTGGCAGAAAATCTTTTAAATACTAGATTCGAACCCGCGGTACACAACAGGTCAATTGTTTTCATATAAATTTATTATATTTTATTAGTTTATTTAATGTGTATTAGTATTGGTATGTTAAACTTATTATAACTTTCTATTTACAATTTTAAATTTGAGGAACAATTTGCTTTTGAATTGATTTCTCAGTTATATCAAACTGTTTACTTATTGTACCAAGAGTTGTGTTTTAAAAATTGTGTTTGTACAATAATGTTCTTGATATTTGTTTTATCGTCTTCAGGCGTTTAAAAGGAATCGCTTCAATTGGTGTACCTAATAATTCAAGCTTTATTCCTTGAAGAAGGGATGGTTGGATCAAATTGTTTTACTATTACCAAGTGTTTCATATTCAGGAGTTTTATTAAGGTTTGTGATAGGATTAGCAGTTTTAGAAAAAGGATAGTTGATATTGTTTTTAAATGCAGTCTTCAAACCAATTAAAAAATAAGACTTGTATTTTATGCGTTTGAAAGTAGCCGTAAAACAAAGTTTTATTTTGTGAATGTCAATTTTCAATCAAAAATCCCAAAACCGGTTTATGCAACAGAGAACAATGATTATTCAAAATCTGAGCCAATTAGTCCAACATTTTCATCCATTATAGATAATATTTTAAACGAGCTGAACGTTTTGTTAAAGGATTTTCAAATAAATAAAAAAATTATACGAGAAGATATCTATTCAAAAAATAACACTCAAAAGAAGATTTGGTTTATATATATATATATATATATATATATATATATATAATCAGTGCCGGTCCAAACTCATTCTACACCTAAAACCCATAATAAATTTATTTAGTCCACTAAATACAAAAGAAAAAAACGGTCACACTTAACGGAGGAAGTGTGAGACTTGAACTACTGACTTCATACGCTTTAGCGGTGATAATAACCACTAGGCTAGAATACAATTACGAAATTGGTGCCTCTAAATCCTTGATATATTTCAGCGCCTAAAGCCCTAATTTCATGAGTTTTAGGTCAGGGCCGGCTCTGTATATAACTTATTATATAAAACTTGATTGCTTCCTCTCACCATATCAAAATTATAATTAACCAGATATAACAAACAATACTTGATCTAGTAAATTATAATATATGTAAAAAAATATTTCCTTAATAAAAAAAGGAAACTAACAAAAATATAATAATAGTCAAACAAATATTTTTACTTTCTGATTTTACATATTTTCTTAATAAAAAACACGCATACACAGAAATGAGGAAAAAAAAGTCAAATAGATAAACTTTTTATCTTTTTTACATGTATAATTTTGATAATGATTTAAAACAAGCTTAGATGTTTTTAATATTAACCTCAAATAAATATTTTAAATTTTATTTATTTAAATCTATAATGATTTAGGTTAAATTCTTATATATTTTAAAATATATTACAAATTGAAAATGAGAGTGAATGAGAATCTGAAGAGAACAAAAAACACATCAAAAAGCAAATATCTTTCGTAGAAATAGAGCCTGAGATTGAAAAAAACAAATCGAGAGATGATAATAAAAGGAATAAACTAGAAGTTGTTGTTAGAAAACATCAAAAGACAAGAATTGTCTTAAGAAAAATATTCGGTTGAAAATTGATATAATATCTGAACCAAAGAAAAGTAGAGGGACAATGAAAATCTTGCTAGAAGAACATCTTATGCATATATAAGTGATAACATAGTCACCGATCACTGAATCTATTTTTTATATCTCACACAATTATCGAAAGAAAAACTTACAATATAAACAAAAATCTATTGAAAGTTTAAGACTACTGAAAGTCAAACCCAACAAAAAAAGAAAAAAAAATGTGTGGCCTCTTATTATTGATCCCGGATTGGACTTCGGGGGTCATCACTTCAAGAAGCATTTATCATTCCTTGCTTTTCAGAGAAATCAAAATGATTCAAGGAAAACTATCACCCTGAATTGGTTGCATTCGTAATTTTGAACATATACTCAAACATATACAAGAAATAAAAGTTTTCAATTATAATAAAAAATAGAAAATAATAATCCATCAGATAAAAAACCAAACCGAAACAGACAAATATCATTTATACTCACCCAAAGAAAACAACCAAAATACAACTCTCTCTTTTTTTTTTTTTTTGTTAAAACTCTCTTTTGTATTGATAGAAAACAAATCTCGGATTTGAGATGCTAAATCTATCAAATTACCACCAAAGCAACCTCTTGGTCTAGAAAAGGCTATAACTTTAGGTTAGTACTGCTACCACCATTTATTCTCTTTTTCTCTCTGTTTGCAACACCTGTTGTTGCTTTGTCCGTATCGGACAACTTCTTCGTTTTCCCAAGAGAAGTAGAAGATGAAAGCCTCTTCTTTGGCAATACCGCCTGCGGAGGTTTCTTCTTATCAGACATAACCTTCTTATCAGACATAACCTTCTTTGGCAAGCTTGTTGTTCCGACAGTACCATTTGTTTTCACAGCTTCCGTGCTACCCAAGTTTCCTATTGTTCCCACGCCAACCTTGGATTTCAAAGCTTGCGTGTTATCTAAGCTTCTTTTTGTTCCCACACTAGCCTTTGATTTCATAGGCTGTGCATTACCCACGTCGCTTATTGTTCCCACGCTTACCTTGGATTTCACAGTTTGCGTGTTGTCCAAGGAACTTCTGCGCGACGACGAGCTGCCAACACTCTCATCTTCTTTAGCGTTTGTAGATGATCCACCACCAATGCTGTGCCTGCGATTAGTAAAATCGCTCTGTTTGCTCTTTGAATCACTGTTTACTGGCCATTGGATAGAACCTTGGCTAGCTGACTTTTGTGTTTTAGATCTTGCATGAGAAGTCTTGATGGAGTTTTCGCGTTTAAGAGAGCTTTTGTTGGAGACTTGCTCGTCGCTAGATTGAGGATCCCACGGACGAGAAGCCATCCACCTCTCAAGCCAACTCCAACCCCAATCTGTTGTGTTTGGGTCCATCAAAGTCTCGTGTGGAAGTTTTGAAGAGTTTCTCCAAGTTTGCTGTTTTTATTTCCCAACATAAATTTCTATGAATATGATGAATAAGCTCACAACAAAGTTTTTATTAATTTAATTATGTTATACCTGATGACTATAAGCATACGCCAAAGCCCTCTCTCGTCTTACAGAAGCTTCTTTTCGATTCACTGACCTCGCCTGGATTTGCGCCTTTGATTTATTACTGGAATCAAAATCTCCAGCCATAACCTGCAACACGATTTTGATCCAGTTGAGAATTTTGGTTCACACATATTGGTAATATATATGGACATTAATTACCAAAGTTTGATTCTGATTGTGTTCTTTCTGGTGACCCTTTTGTTGGAGAAGCCTATGACGAGCTTTGTTCTCTTCAGATAATCGATTTCTCCTCTCTTGAATCTGTATTTGTAAACGTGTAAGAGTTTGCATTGAGCTAAGCATCGCGTTCATTTGTCTTTTCACGTATTTTCCTTGTAACAATGTTTTGAGTCTTGCCATTCCTCGCAGCACACGAAGAGCGCGTTTAGCCTGTGAAAACATCAATAGATTAGACTAAGTCCATTTTAATAAGAGAAATTAAAGAGTTGTATCATGTATGTATATACCTTGTAACATCTATACGCATTTTGGATCTTGATTGCGGCAGTTTCTTCCTTTGATTCCTCAATTTGATGAGTTGGTGCCGTCGTGAGACGAACAACCTCCGCAGCAGCTTGTGCAGCCACTACAGCTGCTTCGGCCGCAACTGCTGATGCAATAGCCAGAGATTGTCTAGTCTTTGCTTCTTTGGAATCACCATAGCTTGTATTGTTGGCAGATCTCCGAGGAGGAGGAGGAGGAGGAGGAGGAGGAGGAGGAGAAGGTGGTGGCAAGGATGGCTGTGGAGCGAAATCCGGCAACGGAGGAGGAGGAGGAGATGGTCGATAAACAGAGGAAGATGAAGGGTCAATCGGTGGAGTCTCCTCCACAGGGAATTCAAAAGATTCTCTACTTCTTTGTTTCCCAAATGACCATTTCCGCTTATGTTTCTCCTGTTTCTTGATAAACAAGCCAAAACCAAAACCAGAATCAAGAACTAGTAATCATTAGGTCACATATTCATATTCGATAATAGAAGAAAAGATTCGAAAAACCAACTTGATTCTTTTTGTCTTTTCCTTGAGATAAACAAGCCACCGAGACACAAGTTAACCAGTTCTTTCCCATCTTCACCTGAAATTTTCAGACAAATCATTCATTTGAAACACTCTTAGAAGAAAAGAAATCAATAAGAGAAGCTGTGGGAGGAGATATGAGAATATGAGATCATGTAAGAGAGACCTGGTCACGATGGGCCCCACCGTTTCGTGGGAACCCAATTGACTTTTGTAACGATTGTCTTTTGTAAGAATGATTCAACAGACTTAACGACAGATACGTTATAAGTTATAACTTCTTTTAGTTTTTTTTTCCCCCAATTCTCTTCCTTCGATGTTCTTTCAATGTTATTTTTGTCTAAACATAATTATAAATATATTTATTTATTTCTGGTGTTGTAGTTTTTAGTATTATCAACTTCTATTATTGTTTTACAATTACCAAGCTGTTCGATAAATTTAGATAATTGTATTTTGTGTTCTGGTGATGCTAATGCTCTTTATCCATTCCACTCTGGATCCAATTCTCACATTCACCTTCCATTCATTTGTTTGGTCTAGAGTTTCCGTGATCAACAAGAAATGTGTAACGAAATCGGAATATATCGAATATTAACAAATTCAAAACAAAAATTTAAGGTATACAGTAACTTAAACAATTACCTGAAGAAAAGAGGCAGATTGAGATAGATTTACTTGTTAAGCTACAACCATAATTAAGTAACTGTTTTTTTTAGGGCAACTACTTAACTGTTTAGGTAATTAAAAGATAAGAAAATTTCAAGTTTATTTTTATCTCAAAAAAAGATTAAGAATTTATTCGAAAATTAACAAGGGAAATAAAAAATATATGGCAAAGGTTGATAAAACTCTTCAGTTCCATAATTAATCAAAGATTGTAACAGTTTATACGTATAAGTTATAAACGTGTAACAACTTCGTGTAGCAGCTTTTAATTTTATTAATTAGTTTGAAGCCGGCGGAGAGATCGAGTACGTGCAAACCTCAAATAGGTAAATACAGTGTTTTTTTCCAATATACTAGATGAAGATAAAGACCCGTTGTAAAAACTAGGAACTTATATGATAATCAAACAAACAACAATATACGAAGTATTTACCCAAAAAAACAAAAAAACAATACACGAAGTACAACTCTTGTTTTATTAGAAATCTTTCGAACTAATCAATTACAATGAAATGGTTCAACCGGAGTTACCCAACATCACATAAAGATTACACTTGGTGTAAGGATATAGAGACAAAACAACACAACAAAATACGCTTGGAACACGTCAATCAAACGCTTTAACTAATTTATTAACAATATGATCTTTACACTAGATATAGGTTTGGTATTACTCAATCTATTCTACTAATTAGAATTGATCTCAACTAAACAAATCTTAAGCGAAAACTCTCTTTTGAATCAATCCTCTCAAAGATATCAAAGTCGAGCCAACACCACAACCTATCTTACACTGAATCTACCCACCCGAAGAACTCAAAGATCAGATTAAAAACACTCACATTCTTATCTTTATTTTTTAGCTTCAAAGTTACAGTCTCACAATATAGCTCATGAGTGATAACGACTGCTATGTTATACTTAACCTATATATACTAAAACCCTAATTGCTTAGAGCCAGAAATATCCACGAAATCTCAAAAGGAATTAACTTGAGTGCGGCTTAATTTGACTCAACACGAGGAAACTTACTATGTCCAGACATAGTAAGGATTACCTTCCCATCGACCAATTTTGGAGTTCTCTATATCCATGGAAAGCTAGAAGAGTCAAGATTCACCTCGGATGCCACTACTCTAAAATGAATCTCAAATGATAAAGGAACTTGTGGATGGTAACATATTTTAATATGAACCATATGTCACACTAAAACTAAGGTTGAAAAACATGAGTCGTGGTTCTTCTTCTCGTCACCTCAGCCTATAAAACCAGACCAGAACTTACCTCTTTTGGCCGTCCATGATGGCATACGTTTCCCCATTAGAAGATAGGGGTTTAGGTTTTATTTTTGCTTTTGTATTTGTTTTAAAATTATTTATTAATTATAGTTATTTTGTCTTGATGAGTTTGTCTTGAACAGGATCTCGGACTTGATGGCAATCCGATTCAATGTGTTTGGAGAATATTCGCAATCCGGTCGATCGATCCGGCTGGATCGATCGATCTCCTTCCTTTGATGCATGCCTTTCCTAAAATAGCTAAAAAGAGAGTAAATCTTTGAGTATCCTTTGAATATATCTAAAAGCTTTAGCTCCAAGTAGGTCCACGTCTTTCTTGAGCTCGCCACATCATCCGCCTCAAGGATACCATGTCAGCTCTCGCCTCCATGTCAGCTTTACAACGTCCTGATGTGATCTGATGCAGCCTCATTATCCAGACAGCCTGCTGATCCAGAATCTGCATCTTCAATCTCCCCCTTTTTGACTGAGTTTGATACTCAAGCAACCATCAACGATGTCCAGCAAAACAAACAGAGAGAGACACCCAAATATATCAACATCATCCATCAAAATAACAACTCACATATCAAATTAAGCATCTGAATCAAAAGATGCAATAACCAAAACGCTGTGTTCAAAATATTACACACCAAGTGCCTCAAAAGGCTGATAAAACACGAGTCTTAAAAACGAACAGAAAGGTCTGAAATAAAAAACGAGCTAGATCATAAAACACGGTAATAAAACCGATCTACAGCTCCCCCACGATTTAATATCCCCCATCCTCCTTGCCTGATTCAGTCTCGGACTCATCTCCCCCTGCTTGAGTACATGACTTAGTCAAAAACTAATTCAAACCATATGCATATGAGAGATTAAAACAGAATTACTTACCTGCTGTTAAGGCCTGTTGGAGGATCTTGATTGCAAGCTGCACTCCCTTGTGGTCACCGTCCGTCTTGATCTCGAACCCAAATGTTGATGAAGCAGCTGCCTTGGTGCATGTGTTCTTCTTCTTCAAAACAGAAAGATGTTTTTTGTCAACCTCCACAAGGTGTTGTGCCATCAACACTTTGTATACCATGCTTGGGAGCGACTGATGGAACTTGGACTGAGGATTCAAGGTGAGTTGAAGAATGTGCTTATACACTAATTTTCTAAAGTTGAAAGGCATATTGTTTGCAATCAGATAGATAAGTTTGGCTCGGTCCGCTTGAGGATAAGCGCCATTGGTGGTAGGAGACTAATTTGAGCAACAAATCTTATACATCATCTTTTTCTCCTCAGCAAACTGAGCGTACTGAATGCCAGTCCAGTTCTTCACCTTGCCATCAGTCATGAACTCTGCAAGATCATCTTCTAAGATTCCAACCCATTCTCTTCTGTGCGTCCTCTCATCCACTTGAGGAAGTCCAAAAACTTCATTGATCTTAGCTGCTGAGAACACATAGACAATCCCGCACCAACACATAAACAGACGTTAAATTGACCTTGACGCTTGGCAGATTTGCCCAGAATTATCTCAACACCAGAGTATCAAATTATTCTAACCCTTACACAGTCCCTGCCATCCCAGCTTTTGTAACCAGCACACCGATGCCATTCTCATCACCAAACAAGATCTCCTTCTCTTCTATGAACTTGCTATTCTTCAGTATTTCAAACCTCTTTTTCGCAATCAGCGATATAAACCGCTTGCCATCAAAAACCTCAGCCGCAATCCCATTCACTTTCTGAGGTCTTGATCCGTTCACCTCTAGAGAACCAGAGGTTGCATGCTCTTTCCTCTTTTACAACATAGAAGCTACCATAGGAGCTTGTACCTTAACCTCTAGAGCAGAGCCCTAGGAACCTGACATATCTACCATCTGTGGTGACGAGGTTCTTCGAGATTTGGCACTAAATCGACCATGAGATGGTCTTGATTGCTTCTTTGGCACTTTGGAACCCACATCAGGGCTTTCATAGACTTCTACGATGATAGGCGGCTCCGGCGAATGAGTAACAATCCCAGTGAAGTTCACTACTGCTGTCAGGAGACCATGTCTAGGCGTAGGCGGAACTTCAGCCTCTTATAGCCTGACCCGCCTGTTTCATAGCCGTATTTATAGCCTCCTGCTCCTCTATCAGCGTCTAGGCTTCTGTTCGCTGCTCGATCAGAGGTGACTGTTCGACTTCTGATGAGATTTCAGCCAAGCCAGATGGTGGCATGGTCGCTTGCGGTGAGATCATCTTGGGGATTCCACTTCCAGTTCCGCTGAAATTCGACTTCATCCGTGTCAACTGTTTTTCACATGTGTTTGAGAGAGTTTTTCGGAGTAAAATCGTTTCAGCTTTCGATTTTTTTACTTTGTGGGGGTAAAACCCTAACCTCTCCTCTTTTTATACCTTCACCGTTTTACCTCTTCAACTTCAATGAGCCTGAAACTCATATGGGCTTTTGGCCTGTGTTCTTAAGTACTCAACAAAACTGACACACTCAATGAAAATATTAGTGTACATATGCCAACTAAGTCTTGTTCTAAAATTAACCATATGCTTACAATTACATAACACAGCCGAATTTGGAATTTTAATATATTGACATTTACTAAACCTTGAAATCAGTAAGTGACCCAGAATATAGTATATATGTAAACTTAACCAAAACTTTAACCTTTTCATTTACCTGTGAGGTTTTTTTTGTGTCCTGGGTATCAGCCACTTGTTCAGAACAACCACGAGAAACTACCACAACCTTTTGAATCTTCAAAAATCAGAGCTGGGTACAGTAGATATTTTTCATGCTGGCATGCCTTTATCTCAACTAGTTCATTATCAACATGAAGGAGGCAGCTGAAAATCTTTGGAGATAGCGATCGAATGTGTGTGCAATTCGTCTTGTATTGATTTCTTCTTGTTTATTGTTTTGTATATGATGTGGTATCAGGTTTTACCCAAACCAATGGTTTCCGCAAGTGCACGGTTGTGCGCGGTAGTATAATGGTGGGATCAAATCCACATAGAGTAAAGTGCACTTTAGATATGTAGATCTAAACAGAGCTAGGATGAAAAATATGAAAATGTTTTCACAGAAAATCCGAATAAAATCCAAAATAATAAAATAGAATAAAATCAATTTAAAACAAATGTTGAGATCTCGGAAATCGCAGAGATTTAAATAAATAATAAGGATATCTAACCAGATTAGCAGTTTAATGATCTAGATCTAGAACTCAAAACACTGTAAAAAAATAAACCACCTCTCGAATGAGAATATTATTATAGCATAAATCCACTAGGACCCTATGCTAGCATATATTAACGGGTTTTGATATTGTTCACTTGTAGATCCAACCTCGACTCTCGTCGGCTGAAAATATCAAGCCTTCAAACTACAGATTCGGGGTAGAATAAACAACGCTAGCTGTATTATAAAACCCTATAAATCATTTGATAGATTTGTCAACCTAACAAAAAAATTAGTTTCATAGAAATAGATATCTATTAATAATAACCCTAATCTATAACAATAACCTAAGTAAACATTAAATCCCTTTGAATAAATCTCATTTCCCAACATGCAAATCTACTCAACCATGGTAATGGGTTGCTAGATCATGATGTTGTATGGTATGAAATGCAAATAAAGAGATGAAGACAAAGTGTAGATCTAAAAATGCAATGGAAAATGGTATAGATCTGAGAAAATTCAAAGTAAAGATCTGAAAATGAAAATGAAAATACAAAGTAACTGAGAAAAATCGTGTATAGGGCTTCTGGGCCGCTCATGAAATGATCCCTTTATATAGGGAGTCTTCTATGTCAAAAATCAGAGTTAATGTGCGATTTGGAGAATATACACAATCTGAATCGATCGATCCTGCTGGATCGACCGGTCTCCTTCCTTTGATATGTGCCACCTCACAGATTCCATTAACTGACCGATCTCCTTCAGGATCGGTCGATCCTCTTTGTGATTGGTCGATCCTTTTCAGGATCCGTCGATCCCAGAGTGTCTCCAAAATCCCACGAAGTGTAAAAACGTCTAAAGTTGCTCCATTTCGTCCATTTTAGCTCAAACGAAGTATAAACCTGTAAAGACACCAAAACCGGCCAGAAGGACACAAAACCTAACTCTAGACTCAATGAAACATGTGAAAACAATAGTAAAAACTAGTGAAAATAAATACTCATCAGTATACACCATCCTTTGAGATATTGATGGCAAATACTTCATTTCAGATATGTATAGGTTACATCTTGATTTTTGTTTATCTTTTTGGTTTCGTCTTTTGATTCTTCATTTGCGCACATCATTTGTCTGTAACTTGTTGTATCAATGATATTACTTGACTTCTCAACCATTGATACGTGTGCATGTCTTCTGTATGAATAATACCAAGCCTTTTTTTTTCTCTTGGTATCCACACCTTTTGACATGCACTTGATCTTCTCCCCTCAGCTCTTTGACCTCCTCCTTTATGCAATAACCACTTTGACCGGCATGACAGACATCTATTTTCCACACACCATTGCATAGCACAGACTGCTGATTCTCTATACATTCGTAGGATTTCCATGGCCTGTTCCACATCAGTCCATGTCTTAGACCGACACCATTTGCACATAAAACATTAGACCTCACAAAAACCAATAGCCTTTCTTAGACCAACAAATCTGTTAAAATCTAGAGGCTTGGTGAATAAATCAGCAAGTTGAAATTCAGTGCTTACATGATCTACTACAATCAGTTTCTCTTCAACCAATTCACAAAAAAGTGATGTCGAATATCAATATGTTTAGTACGTGAATGTTGAACATGATTCTTTTCTATGTTAATTGCACTCTCATTATCACAATAAATTAAAAAGAGTTAGAAATCATACCATAGTGAGCAGCCATCTGTTTCATCCACATGAGTTGTGTGCAGCAACTCCCAAGTGCAATGTATTCAGCCTCAACAGTCAATAGAGATACACTGTTCTGTTTCTTACTATGCCACGAGATCAGATTATTACCCATGAAGAAACATCCACCACTTGTACTTCTACGATCATCCAAAGAACCAGCCCAGTCGGCATCACAAACCCCAACATTATCAGCATGTTAACCGACATGGTGAGCTTGGTGTCGGTCGACATGCTTGTTGACTTCGACAATTGCGTTTCCATCAGCATCTAGTTTCTGACCATGCACATTGCACACATTACCCTCTAAGTCACGCAAAACTCCAACCTCATCCCAAACCAACGCAAGTGGATTAACCATCTCAGCTGTCCTCTGTGTTTTCCGGTTAGCTCGCTCTAACTTTGCTAGTTCTTGAGTGGAAAAATTCACAAGTGAAAGATCCTTAGTGCACCTGAAACACACATGAATAAAAAAGAAAAAGCGTTAGTAACAAAATAAAATAAAAAATTTAGACTAAATTATAACCTAAACATAATGGTGAATCAAAGAGTCCTCAGAAACGGTGCCAAAATTTGATATGCTCAAATTTACCCTTAGAGATACTCTCTCAAATTAAGAGATCACTATAGTACTTAGGGATCAAATCCACAAGGACTCTAGTTCACACAATAGATTATTAGTTTTGAATTAAGCTAAACCATTGAATGCAAATTAAATAAAACAAGATGAAAACAATGAAATGAGGATGTTGATTTTATATGAGAAGAAGCTAGACCTAGGGAAATCAATTAGAGAATACTCTGATTGTGATTTAGGCGGTTCAATATATAGGATGCAATGTATGACTGGTTCTTAAAATCATAACACAATTATAATATCATCTAACTCTCGCTGCGATGATCTCTATACTTAAATCACAGAAAACTAAATCTCTTTACGAGTTCTAATGAACGAAGCATGCATTAATGTCAAATATAATATATTTACAAAATCCCTAAACCAAATATCTTTGCGAGTAGGCAATTTTGCTCATCTATGATTAGTTCAAGATATCAATAACAGTCTTGTGCCTATCAATTATGCTAAGATGTTAGATTTTGGCGGCTAGCCTAGAACTAGTATAGGTTCAAATCTAGATTAAGAACAATTATGAATATCCTAATATGTTTATGTCCATTTCAACAATTCATCATAAACCCTTGAAAACCCTAGATCTAACAAGTAAACTACTAAGACATGGTGAATGAAACAAACATCATGAATAGAATAAGAATCATAAAATAAATCAAGAGAAGAAAAAGTTTAGAAATATTCTCAAAAATATCTCTGAAATGGTGGCTGTAGAAAAGTAAAGCATAGGTTTAAACTATGACCTAAAAATACTAAATATAAGTCTAAACACGATTTGGGTTCCTTTTGTAAACATATGAAACTTCTGGGCAAAACTACAAATCTTCAGAAAATATTCGGTGTGAATAGTGACCATGTCGATCAACACTTTTCAGGTGTGTCGGTCGACATGAACAGTAACTCAGCTGTCATCCTATGCTATAACAAGACAAACCTCACGACAACAATGGTATTTTTCATCCCCCCCACACTTATTTCCTTGGTTATTTTGGAATTGTTATTTTCTTTTCGGATTATGTCCATAAAGGTAGAGATGGAAGTGAATAGTGGTATCACGGGATCCCTCCTAACCTCACAGCGATCTCTAAATTTATCATCTCATACAAAGCAAAATAACGGGGTCACGTGATCGCTTCTACCCCCTTTACTCCAAGAGAATCATTTGGGCATCATAAACTTAACCATATAGACTTTATTATTTTTGGGGAGACTAGATACCATTACTTTGGCTTTATCAGGCTAGGTATGCATGAAAAGTCAAGCCCTTAAATACCAGTAACATACATGAGGTAAAAGGAACTGACATAAATTATCTCAGACTTATAGTGGGCATTTGTTGTACGTATGGAAGTCTCAAGTTATTTGGTCAGACTTGGGGCTTTTCCATTAGTTGAATCTGAATTAGCTCTGCAATAATGGTCACCAGAAAACATAGCAAACACAATAGACCAAGAGATAGTCCATAATTTCTAACAGATTTTGACTCAATAAAACAAAATTTTAAAAAATAAAAGAAAAATTGAGACTGACTCTCAAAATAATAAATAGAGTTAGTAACAGCCTCCCCCAGAATTAAGCTACATTGTCCCCAGTGTAATTAAGCTTTAGGAAGGTGAAAGAAATAAATAAATTTGGAACAAAAGTGAATTGTTAAGTTCTGAAAATTATGATCAGATATGGTGGTGCACGTCGATCGACACCCAATAGGTGTATCGGTCAACGTGCAAGGCAATTCTGAGCAGGGAAGTTTCACACCATTTAGTTGGTCAATCAATCCATTTTCTGACAAGAATTCCTGATTAAGAGCTCCAAATCAAGTCAAATAACAGAAAAATTTGATAACATAACTAAGTTAAACAAGATCCAAATGAAAATAAAAAACTAACTGAAAAAGAAAAAGAAAGAAAATACTAATGAGTGGGTTGCCTCACACTAAGTGCTTGTTTTGAAAGTCATTAGCTTGACTTGGCTGAAGTACAGAACATTATGTGTGAGTGGCCATGAATGTCTCTCGGAAAAACGTAGCTTCATCCATGGTGGAGTATAAGCAGTCGGTGAATGAGAACGACCAAAGTAATGAGGAACATCAGCCGGGCGGGACGTTAAATTGGGTGAGAGACAAGCGCTCTACGAGAATCTCGTGGCTTGGTTAACTGTAAAAAAGTCTTTGTATTTTGAAAAGTCTTATTGATGATATTAGATGATTTGGGCTTAGAAAGTATGTACCTTTGCTTTTCTCGTGGTGAAAAGAGTGTGGGATCTGGAGGTTTCTGTTTGAAAACAACTCTCAGACTTGCAGCATTGAGATCATCCTGAAAACCAGATGTTTTGGAAAACTGTGGACCAACTGGTGGTGCGTGTCGACCGACACAAGTTGATTGTGTCGATCGACACGAACATACAACTCGGACATATGCACTTTTTCTGAAATTCATCTCTGCAGTTCTTGTTTCCATCACAAAAACATCATCCTCCAACAACTTATCCGTGAGTAGAACCACGTCTTGCAGCCTAGTCTAGAAAAAATGATCACCAGTCCAATACTCAAGCTCAGATGTTTGCCTATTCACATGCTCACTAGGACCCAACTCCTTGACACACCCAGCAGTAATGTCTTTGGAGGTTGCTATAGAGACTGTCTGACCGTCAATGGTGGGTGTCTTTCTCAGCTTGTCCATTTCAAAGTTCATTACTTGATCACCCACATTTAAACCTATTATGCTTCCTTTTACATCAATCATGGCACCAACAGTAGCTAAGAAACGTCTTCCTAGAATGAAAGGATCCTTAGGTTCTTCTTCATATTTAATCACCAGAAAGTCTGTGGGAATCAAGAAATTTTCAAGTTTCACTGGAACATCTTCTAAGACACCGTTTGGAATCCTCTTGGATCGATAAGCCAAGATAAGAATGATCTTTGTCGGCTTGAAAGTAGTCATCCCAAGTCTAACAACAACAGAGTGAGGTATCAAGCTGATACTTGAGCCAAGATCACAGAGAGACTGTGAAAATATTCATGTAGAGATGGATCAGTCAAGCAAAAAAGTTCCTGGATCAAGTAGCTTCTCCATAATCATGGCACTAACTTGTTCAGAGACAATAACTTCCTTCTGCTTTCCTTTCTTCTTCTGTGGGGTCTTGTTCAAGAAAATTGCACTGATGTCTATGGTAAGCAAAGCTCCTTCCTCAGGACTCACACTGTTAGTAACCATTCTCCTAACATACATCTTGAGTGGCTGTGAAAGCTTAACTTCATCAACTAGAGGGAGCTCAATCATAACCTTATCCATCAATGCTTTGCATCTCATGTCCTCCATCTCTTTCTTAGAATTCCGAGGCATTGGATATGGAACCTTAGGTTTGTAAACCCTTTCAGCAGCAGGTTGTGGAGCTATTGCTAGTGAAATCACACTGCTGCTGCACCCATGTCGAACGACACCAGATGTGTATCGATTGACATGGATAGATGGTCTCGCCTGTATTTTTTCCCATGTCAACTGACATGGTGTTAGAGAAACTCCTCCGCTTCCCCACCAATTTCGAGGCAGCTTTTCATCCACTCATTTAATATGGTATTTCTTTTCTTCTTCTTCTTACTTTACTCTTTACTCGTAAAATTTCTTGTCTTTTACTGTTTCTCTTCAAGAATGGCTAGTGGTTCGAAAACTTTAGCTGCTCGTCCTACAAGAGCAAAACGACAAATTCAGTCTCCATCCTCAATCGCTAATTACGGAAGATATCACCTCCAGGCCTTGAAAACCCTTTCTCAGGTTCTACCGGAGGTCGAATTCTCCCTTCCAACCCCAGAGGAATCCTCAGAATCGGGCCACCCTGGATGGTTCTGTATTTACTCCGTTTATCTCACTGGATGCGGGTAATTCTTTCCTATCCCAAAATCCTTCTTCTCTATCTTCGTGCCCTTGGGTTGGCGTTCCCTCAGATGACTCCAAACATGCTTCGTACCATTCTCTCTGTTCCTGTCATTGCTATGGAAGCCGTATATCCTCTGAGTGTCGGTGATCTTTTTGAACTTTTCAGTGTCCGACTGTCCAACCAAAGTGGTCCGGGTTTCTATGCGTGTTACCCTCACTTTGATAGATCTTTAGTCACCGGATTTCCAGATAAGGATGATCATTGGAGCCACTCTTGGTTTTTCGTTAAGATAAACGCTGCTTCGGTTAATGGATTATCTGAAATGCTTTTCTCTTCTTGGGCCTCGTCCCCTGGTAGATATATTTTTACGACTCTCGGCTTATTATATTTTTTTTTGCGGCTTATCATTGAATTCCCGTTTTTACTTTCTTTTGTAGTGTCCAAACCTCGTCTTGCTGCTTGGCAAGGCTTTTTGGATATTTTTACTGTTACTGAAGGAAACACCATTCGAAATTCCTTTACTCTTGTAAGGATTCACCTGGCCGGGGAATCGATGAGAAGTGGGAACCTCTGAACTCTTGATATTGCTCCTGAGCCTTTGCCAGGCAGTATGACTTATCGACAGAAAAATGATATGGAAGCTGCAAGGAAAAGTCTTAAAGACGAGACTGATGCTGTCGGAATGCGCCATCGGGTGAAGATAGATGCCCCGACCGCCGGTTCAATGGGAAAGGTTAGTATAGTCGGACCCCTTCCTGCATTCCTTGACTATCCTTCTCGCTCCGCTCCACCTCCTCCTGTCGAGGTCGATGAGGACGAAACCATTATCATTGACATGTAGAAGGAAGAGTTTGGGATCTGATATCTCAGCTCGAGATAAATCAAAGTCTAGTGCTGACATGCTTCCACCTCCTCCTCCTGGTAATCCGGGCAATCGGACTCCGGCCGCACCCAGCTATTCTAAGGGGAAATCCATCTCTTTACCTGGTGGTATTGTAGCCACTCTGGGTATGTATTCCTTGCACTCTCTACGAGCTCTTATCCTGTTTGATTCCTATATTAAGCGTTTATGTATATACATATTTTCTATATTTAGAGGCAACAATATTGGCTGAAGTTTTTAGGAATCTTCCACACCCTGGTAGTGCCATTCTTCCTCCTTTTGATAAATGGCGCTCCGGTTCATGCAAAATCTTTATTAACCATGCTCGCCACACAAGCCAAGTACTCGATTCCTCTACGCACCTACTTTTCATTAGTATTTTTCCTTTTCATTATAGATCTCCTAATTCCTTTACTTATGCAGGTTCTTACTGATTTCAATGATATGGTTCATTATTATGAACAAATCATTTACGATATGTCATCCTCTGTGGGGACTGAAACGGTCGCAAAGATGACTGCGGACCATCAAAAAGCTATGGCAGATCTAAAGGAAGAGACATGGCGATGATCAAGCATCTAAGGAAAGAACAGAATAAACTCAAGGAGAAACTAGAGGTCACCCGTGCTGCAGCTGAGAGCATTATGAAGGGTTACGAAGAGAAATGCTCCACTCTTCATTCGGAACAGAATGCCCTGCACGTCTCAAACCAGCGACTCAAACGTGACGCGGCCGCAGCACAGGAACAGCTTGAAGAAACTTCTCTAAAATACGACACTTTGCTGAAGTTTCGTAATCACGACATTCAGAAGACTGCCAGTTCGGCCCGAAGAGGGGTTAAGGAGAGTGGCAAAGTATTGCTAAACCGATTGTCTAAACACGTTAATTCTCTGGAAGCGTGTGCTGTTCTTCAGGCTGATGTCAACGAAGTTGGAAGTAACCTAGCTCTCCTCAAGAAAATAAAAGAAGGTAAAATTAATCCGGACCAGGAGATTGCCGAGCTAACAAGTTCGTTGACTGAGTTATCCTCTAAGCTAAATTATTTTGCTGTCGTGTCGCTGGATCAAGAGCAGTTTGCTACCGCCTTTGCAGACTTTCCTCCTCTTCCTGAGCCTACTTTTGATTTGCCTGCTGACCAATCCTCTCTGTCTCCTATTGAAGTCCTTGTTTCGCCACCTGGTCCTTCTGATAAGGTACAATTCAATCAGTTTGGGTCAAATCTACTCCTAATTTCAGATTACCATCTTATTCGACTTAAATAACGGTACTCTTAAAATGTTCAGGATGTGTTCGAAGATGCTCTTCCCACAGCTATTCTGTCGGAATCAAAAATCTGTCCAAAGGAGATACCTATGGAAAAAAATGCTGATGGTGGTTCTTCGGATATGGATGTTGTAATCACTCTTTCAACGGAATCGGTTCCTATGTTAGTTGACGACCCTTCAGAGGTCGATCTTATTTAAAACCTTTTCTTTTAGTAATCGTGTGGCTGCGTCCACATGATCGGGATATGTCCCCTAACTTTTACTCGAATTTGCTATTAACTTTTCTATTTCGTTATTGCCCAAGAGGGCTTTAAATATTTGTTTAATCCCATTTTTTTATAAAAAGTTGATCCTTATATGCTTATTTTGATAAGACTTGTTATCTGATCGGGTTTGCAAAGTTGGATATATTCAGAAGCTCTCATTCGAGCTGTTTTCAAGAGAAAAGTGGGTTGATCAAACCCTTACAGTTTTTAAAGAAAAACTATATCCAGTTTTCTTAGTAAACGTGCGAGAATGGAGCTTGGCTTAAGCGAGGACTGAGATCGGCTTTGAATTTGGTGAACCCTTCGACAAAGAATCTCTGTGGATTGCCTGGTCAGTTCGGAGTGTTATACGAACTGATTATATGATTTTTTATTCAGTATTAGGAATTTACTTGTCAAAATTGATTGGGCCCATTCCTTTAAAAGAAAATTGTGATTGGGGCCTGCTCCACTAATTTACCTATTTAAGGCATCTTCCTAGGTTTTAATGACTTCACGTAGCGTATGTCATTAAGTTTTTCTCGAGTTTTGAAACTTGCGTCTGTAAAGGAGCAATTATCATAATCATTAATTGTCTGTCACTTGAGATTTCTTCATTACTCTGACTCCTTCTTTATTTTTATTCCATCATCACTATAACTCTCCTTATTCTTCTTCACTTCTTTTCCTTTTTCATCCTCATCCTCTTCGCCATGGATACCTTCGGATATTACTCTCCGTCGAGCCCTCCTCCAGCCTCGGGTGATGGATTCTCCCCAAACAGGGTCCGTATTCCCCACTACATTAATACTCTCACCGGAAGGTAGAGAGAGGAGGCTATGACCTTCATGAACATGGTTTGTCCTTTTTTGTTTCCTCTTGGTTTAATACTTATTCGAAATGTTTACTTATTTTTAGCTCGCCATTAAGCACTACGGCACCTGCGGTGATCGTCAACAATATGGAATGAAGAGGATATCTCTGAACAAGAAGATCCAGAAGGTTGAAAGGAGAATCCGCCGCTTGGAGAGTCATCCCCTCACCTGGGAAAGGAATGGTATTAACTATATCGTTCCTATTCTCGAAGTTCTTTGCTCCTATCTCTGAGAACTGAGAGAAAAAAAGTTAGCAGCCAGTCGGGAGAGAACTCTGAACTCTGTTCCAACCAAACCGAACTCTGCACCAATCGAGCCGGATTCCGCACCGACTGAAGGTTCATCATCAGGGCTAAAAGAAGAAACTGCTCTTGGTGAGGATTTGGCTATGATGGAAAATGTTCCCGAGCTCAAAAGCTAAATGTAATGAAAGTTACTTTGTTGGGCCAAGGCCCATTACCTTATTTGTTTGAACTTTTTGTCTATTTTGCAAATTTAATTTCCCTTAAATGCATCTTCGCATTTATCACTCGTAATACGCTCAATCACCATGTCGAATCTTGATTAGCGTTATTTGTGGTAATTAGAACCTTTGTTTGATGATTACTAGGCACTTAATCCGGCATGGTTCTCCTACCACCTTGCTATAAAGCCTAGGTCAAGAACTCTAATTTCTTCATTCCTGCTATACTTCAAAATTCTCTATATTTTTATTGCTTTAGTCCTAGAATGGCTTCCGAGTATCGTTGTTCGAAACATATAGGTATGTCTATCAAGAGCCTAATTTGCTTCCATGATTATCCAACTGCAGCGGTCAACTCCGAAGATGGTTGTGTTTCTCGCCCCTTAGGATGGGGAACTCCAATGACCATCCCTTGTGGCTTGATCAAACAACTAGATCCTCATGGTAAAAAAATGGCAATGAGGTTTATGGAAAAGGTAAACAACTGAATCGAACTCATACTTCCTTCTTGGCCATTATTACCTAACTGAACTCCTTACTTTATCAGTTAGTTGCTAAATACAAAGAACTTGATCAGGAAAGAAGCGAGCTGAGATCGAAAGTCTGGGAAATGGAGAAGAAACAGTTCCAGGTTTCCCGAGAAATGTGCGTCCTTGAAGCCCATCCATCGGACTGGATCGAACTTAACTTTGAAGAATTCAGCCATTACATGCCGCCTAGTAATCGTGGGATAGTGGATCTAGCTGGGCAAAGAGCCGAACTATTTTGCAAAAATATTGAGGAAGCTTAATCCTTCTTCATTTATTTTCCTTTCTCTTCCAAATGCTTTACGGCTTCAAATATTAAAGAAAAATAAAACCACAAACACTTTTTTACTCCTCTTTTATTTTACTTTTAAATAACAGCTGCACTCAAAAGTGAGCTGCCTACGTACCCATGTTGGGATCAAGCCAAATTGTAGTTCATTAGATATTATTATGCTTTTAGGAATAAAATTTCTTTAAATTCAAAATATTCCACGGCCTCCGAACTGGGACTCCATCTTGGGTCCGCTAGTTTATAGACACCATTGTGTACTACTTCAGTTACTTAATATGGACCTTCCCATTTAATTCCAAGCTTCCTTGCCCCGACCTCCTTAGTATTTTCGAACACTTCGTAAAACTAGATCGCCAACTTGGAGAGGATGGCTCTTTAACTTTGAGTTATAGTAACGTGCAACTGTTTGCTGATAATTTTGGAGTCGAATTAAAGCTTGATCTCTTCGTTCATCAACAGTGTCCAACGCATCCTCCATCATCTGTGTGGTACAAGGTTCATTACTAGGGAGCTTGGTATATCAAAGCCCGGGAAGGTTTAGCTCGGCTGGGACCACTGCCTCCACTCCATAGACTAATGAAAAAGGATTTTCCCATTAGCTCTTCGCGGAGTAGTTCGATATGCCCACAAGACTGGTTGGAGTTCGTCATACCATCCTCCTTTATATGAACTGAGTCGCTTCTTCAAGTTACTCAATATAGTTTTGTTCGCAGCCTCTGCTTGTCCGTTCCCCTGAGGATACCATGGGGTTGAGTAACTCACTTTTATCCCCCATGCTGACACGAAATCCTCAAAATCTTTAGATATGAAATGGGAACCATTATCTGTGTTGATTTCGAAATGAACTATGTAGCGACAAATTATATTTTTCCACAAAAACGTTTTTACTACCGAATCTTTAATTGTGATGTAAGCCTCTGCTTCTATCCACTTGGAAAAATAGTCCGTCAGAACAAGACCTTGGGTTGATTTATGCATTGGTATGATTATATCCATTAACCATCGCATAAGCGGATAAGGAGCCACGATTGATGACAGAAGTTCTGAAAGTTGATGAATGAGCGGAGTATGTTGTTGACACTTCATGCTTCGCTGAGAATATTTAACGCAATCCATGATCATGGTAGGCCAATAATATCCTAAACGTTTGATTTTAAAAGCCATCAATCGTCCTGAAGCATGATTTCCACAAAGTCCTTCATGAACTTCACTCATAACCACCTCAACCCCTGAGCCATGGATACATAATAAATATGGATCACTAGCACCTCGTTTGAATAGTGAATCCTTTATCAAACAATACTTCGCGCTAACGATTTGTAACTTCCTGGCCTCCCACTTCTCCTTTGGAAGTACACCAGTTTGGATATAATCTTTTATTGGAATCCTCCAGTCTGCCCCCCAATCGTTAGTGGGAAGATCTTCTTGATTACTTGGGATCATACATGCATCGTCTTCAACTCGTCATTACAGTTACCTTCATGCACTTCTTCAGAATTACCCATCAGGTCACCAGATTCAATGACTATAGGTGTCTGGGTGCTTTCAGCAAGCTGTACTGTTGGAATTGGTTCGACTTCGGATGTCAGTGCCTCATCTTCATTTGATACAAATGTAGGCTCTGAAAACTTAGGCGGGCAACCTCGTCATTGTTTTGGGGGTTTACTAAACTTAGTCGATTACTTCACCAGTAGGGGTTACTAAACTAACTCCTACCCCAGATCCTTGTCTTGAAGAGGATCCATCAACGTTGAGCTTCCACACCTTATCGGTAGATTCACCTTTTGTACTACTGATAGGTAATTCGGTTATGAAATTGGCTAATACCTTAGCCTTGGCACTAGTTTGATTTTTGTACTCGATGTCATACTTGCTTAATTCAATCCCCCACTTTGCTAACCATCCGGACTGACTTGGACTATGTAGGATAGTTCGCAATGGTTGGGACGTCAGAACTTCTATTGGATGCGACTTGAAAAAGGGTCTTAATTTCCAAGCCAAAACTACATTGCAAGTGCAAGTTTTTCCATCATGGTATAACGAGTTTTTGGGCTGGTCAAACTTTTACTCACGTAATAAATTGGCCGCTGCTCCCCTCTGTCTTCCCGGACAATGACTCCACTAACTGCATGCTCCGAGACAAACACATACAAAATAATCTTTCTCCGGACTCAGGTTTAGAAAGGACTGGTGGGGTAGTTAAGTATGATTTTAGCTGTTTAAAAGCGTCATCACACTTATCATCCCATACAAAATGTTTATTTCCCTTTAGTAGTTGATAAAACAGGAGACACCTATTGGTTGAACGAGATATAAATCAGTTAAGTGCTGCGATTCTCCCTGTCAAACGCTGTACTTCTTTCTAATTCCTCAGTGGAGGCATCGTTAGAAAGGCGTTTATTTGAGTTGGGTTAGCTTAAATCCCCCTCTTTGTTATGATGTAACCCAAGAATTCCCCAGATGGAACCCCAAATGTACACTTCTCTGGGTTCAGTTTCATTCCAAACTTATTCAACACTTCGAAACATTCATCTAGGTGGTTGATGTGATCAGTTTGCCGGAGAGATTTCACCAACATATCGTCTATATAAACTTGCATCGTTTTACCGAGGTACTCCGCAAACATCTGGTTCATGAGACGTTGATAAGATGCTTCTCCATTCTTCAAACCAAATGGCATCACAATATAGCAATATATACCTCTATCGGTTATGAAGTATGTCTTTTCTTGATCCTCTAGTTGCATCTTTATTTGGTTATAGCCTGAAAAAGCATCCATGAAGCTCAAGAGTTTGTGGCCAGCAGTGGATTCCACCAATCGATCAATATGTGGAAGAGGGAAACTGTCTTCCGGGCAAGCTTTGTTAATGTCTATGTAATCCACACAAACTCTCCATTTTCCATTCTTTTTCTTTACTACGACTGGATTAGAAAGCCAGTTAAGATACTTTACTTCTCGTATAGATCATGCTTTTAATAGTTTTTCTACTTCATCATTTACCGCCTTAGCTCGATCTGGTCCGAGCTTCCTCAATTTTTGCTTTACTGGCTTGAAACTCTCATCTACCTGTAACTCATGTGATATAATATTCTGGTCAATACCTGGCATATCTTCTACGGACCATGCAAAAAAGAATCTTTGTTTCTTGAGAAGAACTCAATGAGTTCGGACTGAAGATTAGCTCCGAGGCTCAAACCAATCTTAACTTTCCGGTCTGGTTTTGTTTTGTCAATTGAAAATTTTTGGGTCACATCATCAGAATGGTTTTTTTACAAGTGTTGAGCTCATTAATTGCTATTGCAATTTCATTCGATGGTATGCGAGATAACAAGTCCTTGAAATCTCTTGATCACCTTTGATTTTTTCCACTCCGGCTGTCGTTGGAAATTTTATACACTGATGATAAGTAGATGGTACATCTCTCATTTGATATAACCATGGAGTTCTTAAAATGATATTGTATGTGGCGGGCCTATTAAAAACTGTGAACTCTACAATTTTTGACATTCCAGACATGAACACGGGAAGCTTTATGGTTCCAAGTGACATAGTTGTTTCGCCTGTGAATGCTATTAATGGAGCTGGAGGCCACACACTTTCAGTTCGGCTAATTCTCATCTGATTCAATGTACTTAGGAAGATGAAATCGACCGAACTTCCAGTATCAACTAAAATTCTTGTCACCTCGTAGTTTGCCACGTCAAGCGTTATGACTAAAGCATCATCGTGTGGTTTAGCCAAACCCCTAGTCTTGGACTCATCAAATATTAAAGATCCACCATACTCGAAGGGTTCAGCTTTTGCCTTTACTGCCATGACCGATGCTCGTTTATGACTCTTGATTGCCCAAACTGAATCATGACATAGCTTTGACCCTCCTATAATCACATCTATTTGTCCTTTTAATGGCCCAGCGTGATCTGATGCTTTTGCTTTTTTAGGTTTGGCTCGGAAACTCAATCGTCTGCTCGATCTTTATAATAGCTTCAGATAACATCATATTTTGACCCTTTTTTACAATGGTTTTCATATTTTTTTATAAGAGATTTGGTATGATTTCAAAGCTAAATAGGCTATTATCAAGTATTCTTAGTGTCAAAGGGGTTTTACAGGTTTTATGGGAATATGAATCAAAAAGAAGCAAAGACCCGTTTTGAGGCAGTTTCAAAGCATCAGAAGTTTGACAACATTTGAAGACCTTCCTGTGAACCAAAATTCGAGTTCTCTATATCATTGGAAAGCTTGAAGAGTAACTATTTGTATGGGACAAGAATAAAAGAAATCCATTCAGTCATTTGGAAGATGCATCCCAGAAGATGATGCTATGTCAAACCAGTGCCAAAGCACCCAACCTCGGTCACTAAGTTCATGACCGAGGCGAGGCCTCTTGGGCACCCCGGTCACTAAGCTCGTGACCGAGGCCAGCCTCCTTCACCGCCTTAGACGGTTGGCCCATCACCAAGATAGGCCCATTGCCTCCACACTCACCAAGAGGACGAGTCTGCCCTTCCTAAACCCTAGAAGCAATTCTCTTGCGCCTTAAGACCTATAAATAGAAGTTTATGAAGCTAGGGTTTCGTGTGCCTCATCAATTCTTTGCGTCATAACAAGCACATACCCCTTAGTTATGGATTCTTATGGATTAGGATTAAAATTGATTTTAATGCTTTTAAACCTATGTTATTGCCTGCGATAGTTGAGTAATAGGATTTGTTGATATCAGCCGGTTTTCTCAATGACAATAGGTGATGCGTTGTGGATATCAGCCGGTTTTCTCAATGACAATAGGTGATGCGTTCCTCGTGAGGAAACACATCCCACTTTCGACAACGAGAGAGTGAGATCAGTTGCTTGTGCTTGACTCCACTTCTTCTGACATGTTACCTGAAAGATTAACACAACTACACCAGTAAAACGTTCTTTTGAAAGGAAAACAATTGCAAATAACAAGAACACAAAAATGACACATCAAATTCTGATAAACCCTAATCGCGACAGTCTTATAAGATTGATCCCGAAAAATTATCAAATCAACACCAAAAATTCTCAAATACTTTTTAACAAATACTAGACTCAGTCTAGGTTCAGATCCAATTGAATTCAAAATTTTAGCACAAGTAGTTGATGCAGCTCTGATACCACATGATGCATTCCTCATGAGGAAACACTTCCCAATTTTGACAACGAGAGAGTGAGATCAATGTGAGGGGTTGCAAGACCTGATTAACAAGCAACTTGAGGTTAAATGGATCAAATGTCACCACAAAAGGATGCAGAATAACCTTTTGATGAGATGGGTTGGTCAATCGAATCACACGAAATGACCTAAGAGTTTTCCTAGTTTGAATCACACGAAAAAGGAGGAACAATGATCAATAATTTGAAAAGGGTTTTTGATTAAAAGATAGATAAAGATTACAATGAGTCTCAGCCTCAATATAAAGGAGAGGAGGCGAGAAGGAGAAGAGACAAAATGATAAAGGCAAAGAGAGTTACGAGACATGCCTCGTGAACACTCAAAGACCATGCAATATACACAAGTTCAAATTGAAACTAAAGATAGCGAGATAAGAGTTCATGGGCCACACCAAAATATGTAGATGGGCCATGCAATGGATTGAACTAAAGGTTGGCAAAGATGAACATATGAGCCACAAGCTTCATTAAAAACCTTGTTCGGAAAACCCATTGGGACAAAACCTAACTAAGGGAAAAAGAGTGCTTGTGGATCATATGGCCAAACCCTTAGCCATCTTGGACATGTATCACAACCAATTTGGCATGAATACAACCCTTAAGGTCCAAGTGATCCTCTTGAGTATCCTTGGATGATAAGGACACTCGCAAGTCTTGATGAAATGTTTTGGCTGGGAAGAAACCCATGGATACTTGGTGACTCCCATGCACTCCTTGACACACTTTCCTGTGGACCTTATGCATGAGTTGCAATGTTCTTGGACTTCCATGCTTCATTTTCCGGTTTCTTTTTGTTCCAAGATTCTGTTTCTGCTTTCTTCTTGTTCCAAGATTCAGTTTCCGGTTTCTTCTTGTTCCAAGATTCAGATTCCGGTTTCTTCTTAATCCTTGGTAGTCCATTGCCTTCTTGTTATTGTCCATTCCTTGATTTGCTTTGTTAGGGCCAACCAGGAAGGCATCATCCTCCCAGGGTTGAAAAAGATTTGTCCTCAAATCTGCTATTCCTGCCATAAACAACCTCAAGTTAGAATGAGTTTTCCGCACATAATCAAAATGAATAGGGAAGGAAAAATAAGAATGATCAGAAATTTTCAATGGAAATTCAGCTGGATGGTTGGGAGCGATCTGGATAAGTCTTTAATCAAACTGGTGATCCAATTTTCCTTGGTCAATATTCTTAACATTACAGAAGCAATTATTAAGAACATTCCACTTTAAGCAACTTCCACTAGATGAGGTCACATGGAGTCTTAATGTGCTATGAATGGAGCCTTGTTGTTCTTTTGTCCCGTTAGGCGAATCCATGTCCTGTGGTTGGAGCTTTGAAGTCCTGCCAGTTAAATTTTCTCTTTTGCCAGACAAGCAAGGAGGTGTTTCCAAGTTAGTACAAAGTTAATCAATAACCAGACCAGGTGGTACTATCATCTGCTTTAAACCATTATGAGTGATTTTGAAAAGTTTAGAAAAGCCTGGGTGGTTAGTGATGTCAATGGCTTGGACATGAAGGGCAGTTCCAAGCTGGTGGTCATCCAAGATCTTGAAGAGGAATAGAGTCTTCTCGCCATCATAAGCAAAGTGTTTGGCGTTTGGTGAGGCTTGCTCCTTTGGGAAAACAACATGTTGCTTTCGATTCTCTTGAGTGTCTTGTAGTCCTGTTCTATGATGATGCTTGGTTTCCATCTCGGCATGCGTTCCTTTGAACCATACCTGCCAAGTTTGTAAATCACTCGGTATGGCCGGTGCAAGGTTAGTGTAACAAGCAACAACATTGGGACTGATATAAGTTTTGGGGTCAAATGGATCATCATACAATGTTTTTCCATTCATGGTAAAAAGTGTAGGTTTCTTACCTGGACCCTTCTTTCCCTTGAGTTGTATTTGATCAAGATAAACTTCATGAGGGGTCATTGGTACGAGCGTAGTCTTGCGTCCTTTGAATTCGAGAGTATGACGATTGGTGTAACCATCATGTATCACTCTTCGATCGGACTTCCAGGGTCTTCCAAGTAATATATGACCAGCCTCCATGGGCAAAAAATCACATAGAACTTCATCTTCATAGTTTCCAATGGATATGGGTACTTCCACTTGATACTTCACTTTCAGTTCTTCTTGTTCATTGATCCACTGAAGGTTATAAGGCATAGGATGTTTCTTGATCTCCAATCCTAGCTTCTTCACCACTTTCTCACTAGCCACATTGGTACAACTCTCACCATAGATGATTAAACTACACACCTTTCCCTTTACATAACATCGCGTGTGGGACAAGTTAACTCGTTGGATTTGAGACTTAAGGCACGCATAGCTACAAGTAGCTCTCCTTTAACTGGAGACTCCACCATTTCCTTCTCCTCTTCTTCTTCTTTTGTCCTAGTGTCTCCTTCATCTTCTTCTGTTTCTACTTCCCCATCGCCTTTGAGTATCATCCCACGTTTGTTAGCACACTCATTTGAATAATGTCCTATTCCATGACATTTATATCACTTGATATTGCTAGTTCTGGTAGCCACCTTGGCTTTCTCGTCTGGTTGGGCTCCAAAAGGTTTAACCCCAATCCGCGTAGTATTAGATGGGTTGCTACTAGCTGGTATCCTCATCCGTTCATCCTTTCCCAATTTTCTCGTAAGAGATGAGCTTCCCTGATAAGTTCGTGTAGAACTTCTTCTTGTCATTTGCTGCTCAATCAGGATGGCTTGATGTAACATTTCCTGTAGATCACAACATGAGACTGCATTTCCAACCGGTCTTGTATTTCTCGTTGTAATCCACCAAGAAATCGGGACATGGTAGCTTCTTGATCTTCAAGAACATCAGCCTTGATCAATAGAGCTTCCAACTCTTGGTAATAGGTCTCCATGTTCCTTGTGCCTCGCATAATCTTCCTAAGTTTGTTGGGAAGCTCCTGATGGTAGTAACTAGGAATAAACCGTCGTCGCATGATCGCTTTCATTTCAGCCCAAGTTTCCACTGTTGGTACAAAGTTTCTTCTTTGAGACGTAATGAGTTGATCCCACCAACACAGAGCATAATCACTGAACTCGGTAGTTGCTGCTTTGACCTTGTTCGCCTCCGTGTAGTATTAGTAATCGATAACCATTTCAATTTTCTTATCCCACTCGAGATATACATCAGGATCATTTTTCCCTAGGAATGGAGGGATGCATAGTTTTAAGCTTCCAAAACTGTCTTAAGGTGGTCTCCGGTCTTCACAATCTCTCCTATTTCTTCTGGAATTGCTACGAGAGGATTGGCTATAGTACGCCTCGGAGTCTCGATCCCGGTGCTCACGAGGTAATTCTCGGAGATGGTCTTCTTGTTGTAATACCCAGCCATTGTTGACGCCTTGTTGCCTTTCAGGATCTAGTTGCCTTCATGATGTCGATCTTGAGCATTCCTTGGATTGTTAGACATGACATCGGCAAGCACTGGTACGATTTCTACACGTAGCATGCCGATCTTTTCATTCATCATGGCTTCAAAGGTTTTAGTGAGGGTATCGATCAGGTCCTTGTTGCTTGACTCCACTTCTTCTGACATGTTACCTGAAAGATTAACACAACTACACCAGTAAAATGTTCTTTTGAAAGGAAAACAATCGCAAATAACAAAAACACACAAATGACTTATCAAATTCAGATACACCCTAATCGCGACTGTCCATTTCTTGACTTGCTTTGTTAGGTCCAACCAGGAAGGCATCATCCTCCCGGGGTTGAAAAACATTTGTCCTCAAATCTGCTATTCCTGCCATAAAACAACCTCAAGTTAGAATGAGTTTTCCGCACATAATCAAAATGAATAGGGAAGTAAAAATAAGAATGATCTGAAATCTTCAACGGAAATTCGGCTGGATGGTTGGGAGCAATCCGGATAAGTCTTTGATCAAACTGGTGATCCAATTTTCCTTGGTCAATATTCTTAACATTACGGAAGTAATTATTAAGAACATTTCACTTTAAACAACCTCCACTAGATGAGGTCACATGGAGTCTTGATGTGCTTTGAATGGACCCTTGTTGTTCTTTTGTCCCGTTAGGTAAATCCATGTCCTGTGATCGGAGCTTTGAAGTCCTGCCAGTTAAATTTTCTATTTTGCCAGACAAGCAAGGAGGTGTTTCCAAGTTAGTACAAAGTAAATCAATAACCAGACCAGGTTGTACTATCATCTGCTTAAAACCATTATGAGTGATTTTGAAAAGTTTAGAAAAGCCTGGGTGGTTAGTGATGTCAATGGCTTGGACATGAAGGGCAGTTTCCGGTTTCTTTTTGTTCCTAGATTCTGTTTCCGCTTTTTTCTTGTTCCAAGATTCAGTTTCCGGTTTCTTCTTGTTCCAAGATTCAGTTTCCGACTTTATCTTGTTCCTTGGTAGTCCATTGCCTTCTTTTCATTGTCAATTCCTTGACTTGCTTTGCTTCGGCCAACCAGGAACGCATCAATAGATTGATTAGCCGAATTTTCGTGTTTCATAGTCCGAGACATAGGAGTAGACATGCATTACATTGAACTTATTTCAAATAGATAGATCGTTAAACCATAAAGACCCCCTTAAGCGCCCAACATTCATCTCATATTGATTTACATTTGCTTTATTTGCTTTGCGTGGTTTGCCTGACACAAAACCCATTTTTTATTATTGAGTTCTAGCTTTACTTGTTCCTCTTGATTTGCAATACATCTTCTGTCTCTGTGGATTCGATATACCTTAAATACTACAATTGACTGCTGTGCACTTGCAGCCTATTCATTGTGTGGTTCTCTTGAGGAAAACTTTATACCCCATCAAGTTTTTGGCACCGTTGCCGGGGAGAGATTGCTCTGTTTGCAAATTTCCGAACTAGAGTAACGTCTAGAACATTGTGCTACTGATTTTACTTTGTGATTTTCATTGTTTCAGGAGACCTTGAGGATGAACCTTGACGTTCTCCCAGAGAAGTTTTGCAACCTTACTCTTGCGCAGCTGTTGGCGCAACACAACTCTATGGACGAGACACTTCTAGATCATTCTCTAGCTCACCTTCTGGAGCTTACCACGGCTACTATCAGCCATCTCATGGTATACCTATGATGAGACACTCTGGATGGCCATCACTTTCTCAATCCTCTGGAGATCGCCCAATGAGACTATCTCATTCTTTTGGTCCAAACTACTCGGACCGAATCTGTCCCTCTATGGATCATCACTTTGATTCAAGAGAAGTCATGAGAATTGAGGCATATGAAGGCTATGAAACACCTCTCTCGGATACTTTCACTGACAATCCTCCTCTGAACAAAAGAAGCATCATGAAGAGCTTGAAGCCAAGTTCACTAACATGGAAGCTGAATTTGATTCAAGAATTTTGGACCTAACCAGCCACATTCAAAGATTGGAAAGCTGAGTTCAAGAAATCCAAATCCAAGCAGGTCTTAATAGAGTGGATAATGATGAGCATGGATCAAGATTCTATTGCATGAAGCGCAATATGGATCAGCTGGAAGAACACTTGGAGTGGAAGATTGAAGCACTGCAACAAGGCTTCAACAATCCAAATGACTATGCGGAATGGCAGAATAAGCAAGACTATCTAACTCGTGACAAAGAAGAAGAAGAAAGAGTTCTAAGGGAAGAACTCGCAGCCAAATCTGAATTGGTGGAGTGGCCCGAGGATGCAGATTGCCACTATGAAGAGTGTGATCATCTTTCCAAAGAAGACGCAGAAGAATATTTCAAGGAAAAGCTATGTTTTATGAGCATGGAGATCCCTTGCGAAAACATTGAAGATGGAGATGTCTCACAAAGTCAAATTCAATGTGACCACCATGCAGACCCTATACCACCCTCAGCCTATAATCTTGACCACAAGAAGCTTCATGTTTTGACAAGAGGATGCCAAAGACGATTTCCAATGCGTCAGTCCCGCAACTACACCCGTTCCAAAGCTTTGTTACAAATAAGTCTACAGAAGGTTAAAACAAGGAGGCTCACAGATCAACCATGCAACGCCTTTCTACTCAAGAGAAGAATTCAGAAGAGCTTATAAAGAAGATCGACACTATTGAAAGAAGCATGTGGAGACTTGGTAGTCGAGTGACAGAATTGACATGGAAATTACAAGATCTGGCCGAGAACATAACCAATGAAAGTGAGAAAAGAGGTCAGGATTCCAAACCTAGAGAAGATCAAGAGCAGCCTCATACTCCTAATGAAGACATCCAAATAAATTCTGGAAGATGGTGTGATGATCTACATGACAAGCTAGAAGCACTAAGCAAGAATCTTGACACACTATTCTCCAAAGAGGTTGAACAAGAGGACAACAAGTGCAAGACCAAGAAACATTGTCTTAGGACAAAGGATTCTACTCATCTCTCATAAGAGAAAGACCAAGTCTAGCCAAAGACTTTACACAAGGGCGCTTAGTGGGAGGCAACCCACTTTGTAAGTTTTCTTTCCCTTTAATAGATTAGATTTCCTTTTGCTTTTGATTTTTGTATTTTTTATCTCAGGTATTCCACATAAACAGAAAAGAAAATACAAAAGCAGAAGAAGCAGAAAAAGAGAAGAGAATCAAGTTGGATCCAACCTAGGTCACAAGGCTTGTGACCGAGGTCCCAAGGAGAGCCACCCCGGTCACGAAGCCTGTGACCGAGGTTTTGAGTATGACAGCTCCGGAGTTCATGTTTCAAAGTGGCAAGAAGATTTCAAAAGTCTGGTCAAGTTGTTTTGATCAAAGAATGCAGAAGGCAACAGATTAATTATGCCCAAGGTCAATGCTGAAAGTCCCCACGAAGCATAACTCACCTCCAACTTGAAGAAGGACAACATCAGGGCCATAACCCGGTCACAAGACTCGTGACCAAGGTGCCATGAAGGCCACACCCCGTTCATGAAGCCAGTGACCAAGGTTTTCCGAGCAAAACCTTCTAGAGCCGATTTCCGGGTTCTAAGGAGATTTTATAAACTTTTGTTGATCTGGTACATTTCTGACCTTATGGAGTTTATTGGAGCTAACTACATCATCTTAGGAAGCTATGCAACCTTCCCCGACCTCATCCATTGAGTTTTACTAAGCCAAGGCCAAAGTTGAAAACCGGTCCGCGACTAGGTCAAAACCAAGCCTCATGCAGAATTTTCAAGTTCCACTCAACCAAACGATCAAGGATCAGGTACTCAACATCTTATGGGTATTCTAGGAGTAATGGTCGAGTCACTTTTTGGAAAAGGATTCATGGGAAGAAGATCATTCCATCTTAAGCTTCACAGTTGCATTTTTCACTAAAGTTGAAGGATATTGAAATCTATTTGAGCCAAAGTTGTCCAACTTGAAACATACCTAGAACTTAACCCTTGGGAAGTTTTAGTCGAAGAAATTTCAGAAAAATAAGCTCAGAGAAGAAAAGGGCTAATCAACAAAAACCGAGTCCACAACCTGCAATCCGTGGCTAGGAATTTCACAAATCTTGGGCCATTTTGCTATTTGTTCAATGGATTGACACAAGATTCAATATCTAAGGATATGAAGATATTTGGGAAGTTATCATCAAAGAAAATGTAGCCTTGATCTGGCTAGATTTTGAGATTCACCATTGGACCCTATTTTGAAGGTTATCCGGGCCGTAAGGGGGTAAACCTTCAGTGGAACATCCAAATCTCAGATCCACAAGTAAGTATACATTCCTTTTTTAAATTTTGAAGCATGGATCATATATTTGCATGACAAAAAGAAGGAACAAGGAAGAAAAGGGCATCCCCATTCGTTACGAGTTCGGAAGGACGGCCCCGGTCACAAGGGCCGTGACCGAGGCATGAAGGAGGGCCAGCCCCGGTCACGACTACTTTTGACCGAGGTTTATCACCCTTGTGCCTCCACGCCACTCCTCTTTTACCATGTCACTTAACTGATCAAGATCACTTCACCAAATCCGACCACAAGCACATTTGGAGCATATCAGTCACCATGGGAAGATCTCAACCATGGCAACCATGACATCAAAGAGATAACATCACCACCATCTCACCATAAACACCACCACCATTTTATCCTTATCTTATTTTATTTATCTATATTTATGTTTTAGCATGTCATTGATGGTTTTTAGGTTTCTGTCTCAGAAAAGATGCATTAGAAGAAGATCTTCACTAAGAATTCAATGGACTAGAATCAAGTCCATGCGATGACAAGTTTCAAAGGAAGGAACACCGGTTAGTCACCTATATTCCAATTCAGGAAACATCCTTTTCCTTATGATTTCCATCCTTTTCTCCTTCTTCTTTTCCCACTGAGGACGGTGTTATTTAAGTCTGGGGGGAAGGATGTTCATCCTTTACTGACACCTCTATTTTGTTGACCTGATACTTTTTGCCACTTTTTACATCAATGATTATGCCTATTTATGCAATTTTATCGAGTCAAAATTTTTTTTATTGAGTCAAAACTATTAGGGAATAAGGACCTTGATCTAATTGATTATCTGGACTGGTGATTACTCTAATGACTCACAGCTTGGCCAAGGTTCCATTTGGGAAAGGCCGTAGGAGGATTCAACATTCCCTAAAAGCTTATTTTCGTTGGAAAGTAGGGATAAACAAAAGTTGTCTCTAAATCTATTTGAACCTAACTTGACATTCAATTTCTTCCTCAGGGATTGGCACTCATTGGACATAGACCAATTCAAACCATACAAAGCCACACAATTTTCCACCAAGCATACAAGGCCACACAATTTTCCACCAAGCATACAAGGAGAAACAAACCAAATCAACAAGCCCAATTGAAACAAGGGATGATGCGTAAACCCGTGTATCTTTTGCGACCTCATGGAAGGATTTTGTTGTAAGGGAAACATTAAGAGTCAAAGCGTTAAGGGAAACATTGCTGACGCTTTGATGCTTGGAATATTGGCTTTGTGATTCCAGGGAGACTCGTCCCAAAGAAAACAAAAGAAAGAAAAAGAAAGAAAGAAAATAGAAAAAAGAGAGAAAAATAAAGAAAACAAAAGAAGAAGAAGAAGAAAAGGCGAAGCACCGGAAACAACAAAAATCGGTGGCTGTAAACATGATATCAAGGAGCTTGGAACAAAAAGAGGAGAGGGAAAGTATGATGGAGAAGGCCTTGGTATGAAGAAGTTTCCCTGCCTTTAAGTCGATTTCCCTTTGGTAAGATCACCGTACCTTTCATTCCATTAATTTATGTAAAGAGATGACAATGGAATTCCGAAAACTCCTTTGGATTGGAGTAACTAAGGTTTGAAGATGATCCTTGTGGTTAATCTCAGACTATGTTCCAACACCAAGTGACGAATTGTTTGAAGTCCAGACATCCCCAACAAGCTAAGTGAGTTCCCGTGAATTTCAAACCTCTCTTGCATTCTATTTTTCTTGAGGACAAGCAAAGGTTTAAGTCTAGGGGAGTTGATAACATCGTATTTTGACCCATTTTTACTATGGTTTTCATAGTGTTTTATGAGATATTTGGTATTATTTCAAAGCTAAATAGACTATTAACAAGTATTGTTAGTGTCAAAGAGGTTTTACAGGTTCTATGGGAATATGGATCAAAAAGGAGCAAAGACCCGTTTTGAGGCAGTTTCAAAGCATCGGAAGTTTGACAACATTTGAAGACCTTCTTGTAAACCAAAATTGGAGTTCTCTATATCATTGGAAACCTTGAAGAGTCAAAATTTTTATGGGATAAGAATCAAAGCAATCCATTCAGCCGTTTGGAAGATGCATCCCAGAAGATGAAGCTATGTCAAACCAGCGCCAAAGCATCAAACCTTGGTCACTAAGCTCGTGACCGAGGCTAGTCCTCTTGGGAACCCCGGTCACTAAGCTCGTGACCAAGGCCAGCCTCCTTCACCACCTTAGACATTTCGACCATCACCATGATTGGCCCATTGCCTCCACACTCACCAAGATGACGAGTCTGCCCTTCCTAAACCCTAGAAGCCAATCTCTTGTGCCCCAAGACCTATATATAAAAGTATATGAAGCTAAGGTTTCGTGTGCCTCATCAAAGTTTCAAACCACCACTTAAAATCACCACAGAAACCCTAGAAAGTCCATCACCACCTCAAGAAGCCGACGCCGTCTCCAAGGAGCCGCAACCGCAACTTGATCTCGCTGAAGCTTTGAAGTTCCACCATCTATTTCTCTATTATTTTGTAACTTTGTCAAAGGAGAAGAACTTACATCTTGTTTTTTTCGGATCTAAAGAAATAATCTCTAAACCTTTACCTTATTGCATTAGATCTATGTTTTACTCTTTCATATCATCGATGACAACCTTGAGCATGGCCGAGTAGACTATCCAGTTTGGTCTAAAGGGCCAGTTAATGGGGTGAGATGATCATTATCTTTTGTGTGGCAAGTTTTATTGTATTTGCATATCCGTCTATACTGTCTTTCGGTCTTATCTCATTCTTAATGCATATAGTTAGAGTCATGAACTAGCTATTGATCTTAGGCATCTAAGTAATTCGAACCGTTTGCTTAGTTTGTTGGAACCTAGATTTGATGAGTATCGCATCATAACAAGCACATACCCCTTAGTTATGGAGTTTTATAGATTAGGATTCAACTTGATTTTAATGCTTTGAAACCTATGTTATTGCCTGCGATACTTGAGTAATTTGATTTGTGGATATCAGCCGGTTTTCTCAATGACAATAGGTTAGCCAAACTTTCGTGTTTCATAGTCTGAGACATAGGAGTAGACATGCATTACATTGAACTTATTTTGAATAGATAGATCATTAAACCCCATAGACCCCCTTAAGCGCCCAACATTCATCTCATATTGTTTTACATTTGCTTTATTTGCTTTGATTGATTTGCGTGACACAAAACCCCCTTTTTATTAGTGAGTTCTAGCTTTACTTGTTTCTCTTGATTTGCAATACATCTTCTCTCTCTGTGGATTCGATATACCTTAAGTACTTCAATTGATTTGCTGTGCACTTGCAGCCTATTCATTGTGTGGTTCCCTTAAGGAAAACTTTATACCCCATCAGCTTTGCAAGAACTCCTCTAGGTTAAACTTTGCAAGCTCTCCGGATGACCAGAGCTCGACCAGATGTCGTTTTAGAACACTACAGTCTTTCGTTAAATGTCCTTTCATCCGATGGATTCCACAATATGATCCTTTGCATCGGATCCAAGTTCTGGAGGAGGAAAATCCTGGTCTTTCTCCCCTTGAGAATGGTCGTCCGATGCTATTACGATTTGGGTTTACCCCAAAACGCTTTACTCCACCGGTTTCACTTGGTTCGAATCTTCTTACTGTGGGATTTGTTGTTGGTCTGGGGTTACGATATTTCTTTGCAAAATTGGCTTTTTCTTCCTCCACCTCTAACCAACTATTAGCTTGGAAAAGAGCATCTTGAATCATTTCTGGTCGATTTACTGTTAACTCCTCCCTGAACCTCGTTTCATGCCAGAGTCCATTCTTGAGAGCTGACAACGCTGCTGTTTGGGAAGTTCCTGGAATTTTCACCAGCAATTCTTTAAATTTGGCAATGTAATTCAGGAGTGGCTCTTGTGGTTCTTTTGATATGTTCCACAAGTCACTATCAGACTTTCCTTTCTCCATTAGGCAGAATATTGCATGAGGAAAGCAGAGGCCAACTCGTTGAAGCTGTTTATTGTTCCCGAGCCTAGTCGAGTAAACCAAAGTAACGCTTGTCCGGACAGATTCTCTGAGAACAATTTGCAATAACCGGCATCTTCCTCATGAGGCTCCAAATCAATCCGCCCTGCAGCAATTTGAAAAGCAACCAAGCGGCTCTTCGGATCTCATTGTCCATCATACGTTGGTAGATTAACCCTCCAAGCATCCTTGACCTTAAAGTTTGCGATGTGCGAGCTAAAAGGGGATCGTCTGGTTTCTTAAATGACCCTGTCAATATCCGGGGCCAAACTAGTAGCTCGATGAAATTTTGACTTCATTTCATTCATTTCGCCGCAAACAGAGTCAAGCTCATCATCTGTGGTTTGGAAAGCCACATCCTCACCATTTATTTGTTGGTCTTCTGCAATTTGTCCCTCCCCGTCAGCCGGTAATGGTGTTCCATCAGTGGTCTAATTTGAAGAGTTAGTTGCTACGGGTGTTTGGAACAAAACATGTTGGTGGGAGATCCTGCGTTCAGTACCTGCAATTGAAACATTTGCACAAGCAGTAAGAGTTACCTGACCAGTTTTTAGTTGTTGGATCTCTTGCTGCACGGTTGTCAGACTTGCGGTCAGACTTGTCAAACTGTCTTTGATTTTCGTCAAAGCGTCAGCAACGTCACCCATGGTTTGGTATGTGAAGATCTCTTAGCTTGATTATCGGAAGATTTTTTGTTTTAGCTTTAAGATCCCCTCCTTCTAGCGCCAAAATATCGAGACAGAATCCACACTCAATATTTTAATAAAGATTATTTTTCAGAAAGAGCTCTCTTTTGCTCTGAGTATGTATATTGCTCTTTTTTTTTATCAGAATCCCACCCCTATTACAGTGCCCCTTTCCTTCTATTTATACATATTTCAACTATCAATCCTATCAATAAATTACAATAAATTTCATGATTCTAATTTAAATATGTCGGTTTTGATTCGGTCTTGAATGTTGTAACGTCTGATCCTTTTTGAAATAACTTTGCTTCTTGATTTAATGCTTAAATTCCTTCTGCAAACTCTCTATCTTCTCCGCTCTCCTTCGGCTTTCCGACCTCTCTGGACTTGTTACTTCGATCCCATACTCCCTCGCTGATTCTTTCATTTTACTCTGAGGTATATTCCTGCGAACCGAGCTCTTTTGCTTGCCATGATGACCTGATTGACACGTGTCCCATATCTTTAATGGTGATAGATCTTTGGTGTAGGATCCGGTATCAACACTAGTGTTGATGTTTTCATTACTAGCAGCATCTAAGCCATCTGATACCTCCAATTAACACCCCTGAAGAAAGTACTCAAAAGCTGAACCTCACTGAAATAATGATGTGGAAAATCTGTCTGATATCCCTTTAATCTTAGCGAAGCTGCTTGGAAAGTATCATTAGGTCTTTGAGTCAACTGGGAGATCATGGTTCAGAAGTCTTCAGATCTTGCATCATCATAGAATTGTCCAGAAAAGCTGTCTTAACATCTTCCCAAGTCGTCAAAGATCATGGTTTCAACTGCTTAAGTCAATAAGTTGCTTCCTCAGCAAGTGAGTATGGGAAAAGCTTGCAGAACAGGTAGTCCTCTGATACTCTATTGGCTTTAATGCTAGAAGCCAAATCCATAAATCTCTCAATGTGATCCATCAGGTGTTCATTGGAAAGACCATAAAAACGGTGCTGTCCCACAAGAGTGTAGTATGCGGGTCTCAACTCAAAGTCATTCCTCTGAAAAGCAGGAGGTCGGATAGCAGACCTATTAGCATAGTCCTGACCAGGCATGTTGTATTCAGCAAATTTTATCTCCTCAGCTGCGTTATATCTTTGCGGATCACCAACATTGTCACCATGTCGGTTGACATGCTCGTGGACTTCGACAATTGCGTTTCCATCAGTATCTAGTTTCTGACAATGCACATTACGCACATTACCCTCTAAGTCACGCAAAACTCCAGCCTCATCCCTAACCAACACCAGTTGATTAACCATCTCAGCTGTCCTCTGTGTTTTCCGGTTAGCTCGCTCTTACTTTGCTAGTTCTTGAGTGGGAAAATTCACAAGTGAAAGATCCTTATTGCTCCTGGTACCGTGCTTATGCATGCACCTGAAGCACACAAGAATAGAAAAGAAAAAGCGTTAGTAACAAAATCAGTAAAAACTTTAGACTAAATTCTAACCTAAACCTAATGGTGAATCAAAGAGTCCTGATGTGATAATAAAGTTTTCCTCAAGGAAACCACACAATGAATGAGCTGCAAGTGCACAGCAAATCAGTAGTAGTACTTGAGGTATCGATCCCACAGAGAGTAACAAGTACTTGGATTGAATTCAAGCAAAGATATCTAACTAAGACAATGCAAAAAGGGGTTTTGGTTTTGGGTTTTCTAATGAATGAATCTAAATGAATGAATGAAAACAAATGAATGATTGGTTTGTAAAATATATGATTATGGCATTGGGCATCTAGGGATTATCTAGGGTTTCCATGGTTCTAACAAGTAGGGGATAGATCTAATCAATAAGTTTTCATCAATGGTTCTCTAACTATGAACACGGATACACACCCAAGCCATAATTTATGACAGAGGCGTCTTAAGTCACCACACCCTGGTACTCAACTTCTGCAGGTAACAACACGCTTAGACCAGCCGTATAAAAAAGTTTGATATGTTCACAAAGTCCTATAATTCAACTATCGCAGGTTATAACACGAGGCTTCGGTAATACTAGTTCCGAGAAGTAGGTTTACGCGGCTAGCGCTCCTATTCTCCTAAATCAGTTCTTGGTGATCAAGTCAAGCAACATGCATTAAGTAAAAAATATCCCAAGAGAACTCATAATCTAGATGAAATCGGATATAACTACCTAAATGAATGCAACCATATTTTCCCTAAACATCACCCCATTAAACCCAACAAGAGAACTACTCTCTCATGGTGTAAAGAAACGCAAAAGACATCATGGAAAACATCAAATAAACGATTCAATATAAAAAGGGGGTTCAAAGGAAACTTCTCTAGATGTCACAGAAGATATCTCGTCTTCCCAATAGCAAGTACAAAGAGTAGAAAAGAAAAACAATGAAGAACAAAGATGAAACTTCCAAGAGATGATCTTCTAGATTTAGGCGACGAAGGAGGATGAAGCGGCGGCTTGTGAAGAGGTATTAGGTCGTGGATCTCCTTGTCTAGCTCCTAGAGACGTTTCTTGGGCGTTGTTCATGTGAGGGGCCATGCTTAGGGTTTCCAAACCCTAAGAAGTGTTTATATAGGCTCTCCAACGAAATTAGGTCAAGAGGCATCAAAACTACGTCATTTTGATAAGTGTAGAGGCAATGGGCCGAGCCTGGTCTTGGGCTGAGGTCCTTGAGTTGGAGTAGGTTGGCACCGGTCACTAAGTGTAGTGACCGAGGTCTTCAAGAGGGCTCACCTCGGTCACGGGTCTTGTGACCGAGGTGGACATGTTTTCACTCTTCGGGGTCCATCTTCCAAACGGCTGAATGGATTGCTTAGATTCTTGTCCGAGGTGAATCTTGATTCTTCTAGATTTCCATGGGTATAAAGAACTCCAAGATTGGACCATGGCAATGTCTTCAAATGTTGCCAAACTTCTGATGCTCTGAAACTGCCTTGAAACGTGTTTTGCTTGCCTTTGGGTCCTTTTTGCTCCAAAACTCTCAAGTGTCTTTGGGAAGTGAAAATGAAGTAGCCATAAAGCTTCCATAATCTCCTGTTTCTTCATGATTTCCCTGTCAAAAACATATGAAATATAGGTGAAAATACAAGTATATCAATTTCCCCCAACTTAAGGTTTTGCTTGTCCTCAAGCAAATAGGAATTCAAGACTGGTGGAGAGGTTTGAAAATCGAAAAAACTCTCATATGATTAGAGACAATTTTCAGAGTAGATGACTTGCAGACGTGTTAGTGCATGGATTCTCAATCAAAACTTTCTTACTATAGACTCACAACATTCTCAATCTCTGATCCTTCCATCACAAACCGTCCAGAGACTTTGGTATTCACTTCAGTCAACTCCTTACATTCATTAAAGGTGGCATGGATTTCTTGAGAGGGAGAATCATTCGGGGTAGACGGTGCTTGGTATTAAAAGGCTTTTGGTGTTTAAGTGGAGTTTAAAGTGTTTAGAGTGTACCGTGATTTTGGAGGGCAGCTATGTCGCAGACCCGCAAGAGAGTATGAACCCATTGATGTTCACAGCTTCCAACCCCTTCTCCATGTCAAAACCTTGTTCTTTTACTTCTTTTCTTCTTGTGATTCCCCCAGACTTAGATGTTTCTTTGGGGTTCTTTGCACCATCTTTATAACATCTTTCTTCATAGTCTTTTTCTCGGGATTTCCTGTGCTTATGAGATTATTTTGTAACCATTTCCTTTCCTTTCTTTTCTTTTTCATTTTCTTTTTCTTTTCTTTTATTTTCTTTTTCTTTTCTTTTTCTTTTTCTCTTATTTTTCTTTTCTTTTTGGTGAAAGGGGAAACGGTCCATAAATTTACAAGTCTCAAGCACAAGATGTGATTACCTTTTCTTATTGATTTCGAGATGTAATGTTGTGTAGACCAAATCATGACTTTCTCTCTATCTATTATTTGATTCCTTCAAGCTCTCCATCTTCTAGTGGTTGGAAAACTGTGTTGGAACTTTCTCTCTCGTGTTTCTACGCATATTTTCCGGCGAGAATGAAAAAGAGATTGGTGAGAAGTCTGAAAAGAGATATATGGTGAAGGGTGTAACCACTAAAAATGAGTGGCCATTCAGGATCAGCAAAGATCGGTAAAAATGGATAAGAAGTCCTAAATGTGCTGCTCGTTCAAATAGAGTGGATTTGACGTCCGTTCCAGCAGCGTTCTCCGTAGGATGAAACTTTAGGGAGAAAGGTCCAGCGGTGAGCTTCTAGGTGTTGTCCGTTTATAAGTGAATCCTGCAAAACTTGTCCTTAGGGAATGAATCAGAATATACTTTAAGTCAAAATAATCATATCATAGGGTCATAGTTTTCTACAAACTTGACTTAATAAAACCAAATAAAAGACATTAAAATGACTCAAAAGAAATAAAAATGCGTAAGTAAAATCCCCCAGACTTGAATCACACTTTCCCCAGTGTGACAGCCAAAATAAAAGAGGGAACAAAAACGAAAGTCCATAAAGATAAAGATGGGCGAGGGAACCTTCAACTTCTCAGGAGGTGCTGGTGCTTGGTGGTGGACTAATCATGGTGTCCAAGATCTGAGGTCGTCCGCTCCGCAAGTGTAGTGGCTGCGAGGTACTCTGCTAGCTGCTGCTCTTCTGCAATCTGTAATGCTCTCTCTTCCTCAAGAGTGGATGTGTCACTCCTCAGAGGGTTGCATGTGACGTGGTGAGAAGCAAAGGAGGCAATCGCCTTAGCCTTGGTAAACTTACCAAGGGTAAGTGGTAGACGGTCTTCGGGAGGTGGTGTGTGATACTCACTCGTAAAATGGTACCAGCTCGTAATGCCGTCTCTAAGGCATGGAACAGCAGGGCTAGGAAGTAGAATCATTTTCATGATGGATCATGGAGAATGATACCTATATGCAATCTGGTCATGGGTTATCCAGGCTCTTTCAAGGATCTTCATCTTCTCAAGCTTTGCAAGGTGTAAATTATTGTCCTTGAATGTGTTAGGATGGTCCACGAGGTTAACTCCAGCGCTCTCAAGGATGGTAGTGATGACTCCTCCAAATCTTATGCAAGCTTGCTTGTATCTACAAGTGATAGCATCATGCTTGATCTTCACAAGTCTCTTGGCTAGGAGGGCGGCATAGTTGGCTCTCTGTGGATGGTCAACAAAAGGTATGCTCAAGATATTGAGCTCATCACTAATCACAATTTTCTGGGCTGTGTGTGAGAAGAGAGTGTTGGCGAGAAGCTTGTGTACATACCGGATCGATGGGTGTGATAGTGAGACGGCCTTGGTCTTGCCACTATCAAATCTTCCTTGGCCGAATCTTAGCCAAAACTCATTGGTATCAACTTGTCCAAACTCAGTGGCATCTTCGTATTCAAATACAAGTGCATTCCCAAGATCAAGAATGGAGATGTGGTGATGCTCACCATTGATGGTGAAGAAGAACTTTCCATCTCGCGCCAATGGGGCTTGTGTGCATGGATATGCTAGTGTGACCATGGCAAGGAATTGCCTTGTCTCTTCTTCATAGATCTCTTAGCGAGTAGATGCTAGGAAAGTGCTGAGACCAAAAGCATTCAACATCCATTCAACATCACTTGCCAAACCAAGAGCATGCAAGGATGTGTATTCAACTCTCAAAGTGGGTATAAGCTTAAACCCATAGAGTGGTGTGAGATAATCAATGTTCTCATCCATCTTCTTCTCAACAAAGATCAAATGCAGCTCCTTCTTTGTGAGTTGTTGGTGTAAGCGGTGAGCTACTTTACCTTTAAGATGGCATGGTACACATAGCTTGATTGGTGCATCATAGTCAATATCATCTTGAATATAATAACTCTTGTCTTTGTTTGCCTTCATCAACAACTCGTTTGCCTTTGTTTCCACTTGTTACTTTGTCATGTATCATCTTAGTCCTCATCTCATCACTAGTGATGATCCAAAATTTCTTCTTCGAGGTTCTAGTGTCCATTGCTTGGTACCTAGAACAAAAGAGATTGAAACAAGTTAGCAACATGGCTCAATGATAAACAAATCTCAATCCAATACATATGAGATGTAACAATGGAATTGAGATATACAAGTCAATGTATGTTAATTATTATAAATGAAGAAATCAAAACTTGATATATCATGGATTTTATGGTTATATGACATGATATATGTATTGGTTTTGGAGTCTTTTCTATATATATGAGTCTTATTAGGTACAAATATTTGGAGGCTTGTAGCTAAGAAAATCAACAAGGAGACAAATATTTCTGTCCACGTCGATCGACAGGCTTCACCTGTGTTGGTCGACACAACCTAGACGTGAATGACGCCTTCGAGTTTTATCAAGTTTCAAGAATTGTAACTTTGCCCCAGAAGTTTCCAAAGTTTATACTTCATACCTAATCGTGTTTTTAGGTTAAACTATATTTTAGAAGTCTGAGAGACTAAGTTTTGTAGTTCTCTAAGTTTTTGAGAAGTTCTAAGTTGATTGTAAGTTTCAAGGAGATTATTGGAGAGAAGATTCAGATCTGAGACTTTGTAGAGAGAAGAATTCTGAACTCTCTTTGTTTTCTTATTTTCTATTTTATGAGTATTGTCCAGACAATGATTTGTGTTTCACCTTTTATATCTGAGTAGTCACCTTGTTAGATATAGGGTTTCAAATGGGTTAATGAAGGAAAATTGAATTGGGCATAGTCTTGTTAAGTTATCTATTATGTTCTTCATCTAGATTTGATAATTACACTAGTCTTGAGACTGATCACCTTAATACTGGTATCGTAGGATTATTGGTAAGCGTGAGAGTGCTATTGATACCCTGACCCAATCTTAGATGAGCAAACAGCCTTTTCGCTGCGAGAGTTGGTTTAGGATTTTTTTAAACATATCGTACCCGCTAATCATAAGACTCTATTTATTGGTATTTCACAAAGAGATTTGGTTTTCTTCTGTTTAGAGGATATATGTCGTCGCAGCGAGAGTTGGATGAGATATCACATTAGTGTTACGAGTTTAAGAACCGCACATACACTTTAGACTTGATTTACAAACTGCCTAGTTCACTTTCCTGAGTTTTCCTGATTGATGTCTCTAGGTCTAGCACTTTTAATCACTTGAATCAACCCCGTTTAATTGCTATTTTGTTTCTTGCTTTGTTTCCTTTAGTTTCTTATTTATTTAGTCTAGCTCAATTCGAATTATTCGTCTATTGCGTGAGTTTTCAGAGTTCTTGTGGGTTCGACCCCTTAGTGCTGCAACTGACCTCTTAATTTGAGAGTGTAGCTTCTAGGGTTATATTTGACCGCTGTCAAATTTTGGCGCCGTTGTCGGGGACTCTAAATTCACCAATAGATTTTAGTTAGAGTTTATTCTAGATTTTTCTTTTATTTTGTTAATTATGCCTTAACTTTCTCTTATTTCAGGTGCATGAAACTTAGGAGCAGCAAGGACAAAGAACTAGTTGATACTGAGGAGATTGAGAAGTTAGAAAGAACTAATCGCAAAGCACTCAGGAAATCAGAGATGGTTAGAACTGTTTTGATTGAGAGAGATGCTGCTGGGATCATACATGATTTAGAGGGCAACCTGTACAATGCTCAGGGTCAGAGACTTGATGCAGATAGGAACCCCATCATCGAGAGTTTTGACAACACTGGTCATGTCGACCGACAGGGTAATGTTGGTGTTGGTCGACGTGATGGCGACGGAAACGGTCCGGATAACTTGGATGCTAGGATTGAGAATGTGGGAAGAACACTGGATGATTTCAACAGACCCAATGAGTTTTACTCCAACAGGTCTGCTATATGTCCTCCTACTTTTCAGAGGAATGATTTTGAGTTGAAACCCCAATACTACACTCTTGTGGGGCAACACACTTTCCATGCTCATCCTGCGGAACATCCAATGGACCACATAGAGAAGTTTGAAGACTTGGCTTCGAGTATTAAAGCCAATGGAGTGTCTGAAGACTATCAATTCTGCAAGTTATTCCCATACTCTCTTGCTGGGGAAGCAACTCAATGGTTGAAACAGTTGGAACCGGGTTCCTTAACCACATGGAGGGATATCAAGACAACTTTCTTGAACATTATTTGTGATGATGCTAAGACAGAGGACTTGGGGGATTTGATTATTCAGTTTACTCAAGGACCTGCAGAGACTCTGAAAGCTGCATGGTTGAGATTCAAGGGGTACCAAAGGGATTGTCCGGACCATAACATAGATGAAGTCCAGCTCATTAGAACTTTCTTTTGTGGAATTGACTGAAGGTATCAGGTTGCTTTGGATGCTGCAAACAAGGGTAATTTCAAGACTAGAACACCAGCAGAAGCTATTAAGTTGATTGAGAACTTGGTGATTAGTAATAGTACCAAGAATGCTGATTTTGAAAGGAAGAAACTAGCTGTTGGAGTTCACAATGATCAGATTGGAGAGGTTAAGGCAAGACTTGATTCTATGCACAATCTTCTAGTCAACATGAGATTAGTCAAATCAGCTCAAGATGTTGAAAGCATGGAACAAGAGAGTGACTGCAAAGAAGAAGATGTGAATTTCGTGAATGGTTCTAGGTTTGGTGGTCAAAGGTTTGGAAACTCCAGAAATTTCAGTGGTAATGGTCAGCGAAATAGCTATGGAAGCAATCAGAATTCTGGGCCTGCGCCCAGACAAGATCTTGGCAAAGAATTTCAAGGAAGGGGCTTCACTGAGAACTATGAGAACACTTTCTGTCTGAACCCGTCTGCCAAAACTTCTGAGGATGAGATCAAGGTTATGCTTAAAAGATCATGGAAGGACAAAATGAGCTGAAGACAGATTTTGATGGCAAGATTAATGCCTTATATGCAGATTTGAATGGGAAGTTTGAAACTTTGGATAGTCATGTCAAAAGATTAGATGTTCGAACTTCACAATTGGCTAGCTGTTCCAAGGGAATTGGAGAGAGACCTAGTTCGCCTTGTCATGCTGTTACTTTGAGAAGTGGGAAACAACTAGAACCTGTGCCGAGGAAAGGATTATCATCTAAAGAAGTGATAGATCTTGAAGAGGTAGAAGATGAGGAATTTCCTGAGACAGTCGTGCCCATGTCGATCGATTCCGAACTTCCATGTCGGTTGACACGCATGGGATACCCGGCCATAAAGATTTTGGAAAACAAGGACAAGAGCATAATTCCTACTCATGTCGATCGACAGCCCTCTGCCTATATCGGTCGACACATTGGCAAGACTACTCCGATTTTACCTAATCCTGCTTCGAAACCTAAGGAGAGAGTTTATAAACCCAAATTTTCATTCCCTAACACTCATAAGAACACCAAACAGGAGTTGGAAGATGCTAGATGCAAGGCTATCACTGATAAACTAATTGTTGAGATTCCACTCATTGATGCTGTTAAGACATCCCCTATGATTAGGAGATATGTTAAGAGAATGGTCACCAAGAACTTGAGTCTAGAGGAAGGGGTTATGATGATTTCAGCTCAAGTCAGTTCTGTGATTCATAATAGGATTCCACAAAAACTTTCAGATCAGGGGAGCTTTGTTCTAGGACGCACTATCTTTTCTGGGAAGTTGGTAGATCTGTTTGTGATCTTGGTTCTAGTGTGAGTTTGATGCCTAGATCAGTTGCACTGAAGTTGGGTATGACCGATCTTCAGCCCACAAGAATCACACTTATACTTGTTGACAGATCAGCTTGGATTCCTGATGGTGTTCTGGAGGATGTTCCAGTCAAGATAGGTAATTGCCTTATTCCCACAGATTTTGTGGTACTTCAATATGAGGAGGAACCCAAGGACCCATTGATTTTAGGAAGACCCTTTTTGTCCACTGCTGGAGCTATGATTGATGTGAGAAGAGGAAGAATTGCTTTGAATGTTGGTGATTTGGTAATGAACTTTGATATAAACAAGCTGATACAAAGACCAACCATAGATGAACAGACATACTATGTGGATACACTCACTAACCTTGCTGAGGATATGTTCAAAGAGATTCATCTGGATGACCCGCTGGAAAGAGCTTTGGTTACGTATACTGAGGAAACACGTTATTTGGATATTGAGGCTGCTGGTTATGCTAAGCTATTGGATGACAATGCACAAGTCATGAAGTTGGTTACTATGGAACCCGTCGGCAGAACATCTAGTCGTGTTGATCGACACAAGACGGTCATGTCGGTCGACACGACCCACGATTGGAGCACCGCAACAGCTCAGAAGATGGAACTCAAAACACTCCCTAAGGGGCTCAAGTATGCGTTTTTTGGTCCTAATAGCTCTTATCCTGTTATTGTCAATTCATCTTTAAATTCCGCAGAACTTACCTTGTTGCTAAGCAAGTTGTGCAAGTATCGCAAAGCTCTTGGCTACTCTCTTGATGATATTACAGGTATATCTCCGAAATTGTGCATGCATAGGATACATCTTGAGGATGATGTGAAGACATCTATTGAGCATCACATGAGGCTGTATCCGAATTTGAAAGAAGTGGGTAAGGAAGAGATCATGAAGCTATTGGATGCGGGAATTATCTTTCCAATTTCAGACAGCAAGTGGGTTAGTCTTGTTCATGTGGTTCCATAGAAAGGAGGAGTGACTGTGGTAAAGAATGATAAGAATGAGTTGATCCCTACTAGGACAGTGACTGGTCACAGGATGTGTATAGATTACAGAAAGCTTAATGCACCCACAAGGAAGGATCACTTCCCTTTGCTTTTCATTGATCAGATGCTTGAGAGGTTGGCTAATCACCCATTCTATTACTTTTTCGATGGATACTCAGGGTTTTTCCAGATCCTTATTCACCGAGATGACCAAGAGAAGACTACTTTCACCTGCCCCTATGGTACCTTCGTCTATGCTAGGATGCCTTTTGGTTTATGCAATGCTCCAACTACTTTTCAGAGATGCATGATGTCTGTCTTCTCAGACATGATTGAGAAGTTTATGGAGGTATTTATGGATGACTTCTCTGTTTATGGCCCTTCCTTCAAAGATTGTTTGAATAATTTATATTTGGTACTTAAGAGATGTGAAGAGAAGCATTTAGTTTTGAATTGGGAGAAGTGTCACTTTATGGTTAGAGATGGCATTGTGTTAGGACATAGAGTTTCAGAGACTGGTATTGAGGTGGACAGCGCTAAGATAAAGGTTATGATGAGTTTGCAGCCACCGGATTGTGTGAAAGCAGTTAGAAGTTTCTTGGGACATACTGGTTTTTATAGGAGATTCATCAAGGATTTCAGCAAGATTTCTAGGCCACTTACTGCGCTGTTATACAAGGAGGTCAAGTTTGATTTTACACCTGAATGTCTTGAAGCCTTTGAACACATTAAAAAAGCTTTGATTAGTACCCCTGTTGTGCAACCACCAGATTGGGAATTATCTTTTGAGGTGATGTGTGATGCAAGTGATTATGCTGTTGGTGCTGTGTTGGGTCAGAGAAAGGATAAAAAGTTGCATGATGTGTACTACACGAGTAAGACATTGGATGATGCTCAAAAGAACTCTGCAACTACTGAGAAGGAATTGTTGGATGTGGTGTTAGCTGTGGAGAAGTTCAGAAATTATCTTGTGGGTTCTAAGGTTATTTTTCATAGAGATCATGCTGCTTTGAAGTACTTAATAAAAAAGAAGGATGCTAAACCAATGTTGTTGTGATGGATACTTCTTTTCCAAGAGTTTAATATTGAAGTTAGAGACAAGAAAGGCATTCAGAATGGAGTTGCTGATCATCTTTCAAGAATAAGGATCACTGATGACGTGCATATTAATGATTTCTTACCAGAGGAGAGTATTTATTCTGTGCAAACAAGTTTGGAAGGGAAAATTTCAGAGGACATACGAATGGACACTCATGTCAACCGACAGGCCTCCCCTGTGTTGGTCGACACGTTGCCGAGTAAACGTGCCGGAGCTTCTTTTGTGCATACATGTTTTGCAGTGAGAGTTGTCCCCACCAAACCTTGGTATGCTGATATTGCAAATTATCTTGCTGCTGATGCACCCCCAGATCACCTTAAGGATTATGCAAAGAAGAGATTCTTTAGAGAGCTTAGAAGGTATTTTTGGGATGAACCTTACCTATTTAAGCATTGTTCTGATGGGATGTATAGAAGATGTGTAGCAGAGACAGAGGTTGCTGAGATTTTGTTTCATTGCCATGGATCTGAATATACTGGATACTTTGCAACTTTCCAAACAGTGTCTAAGGTACTTAAAGCTGGGTTTTGGTGGCCTACAATTTTTCGTGATGCTCATGCATTCATAGCACGCTGCAATGTTTCATGTTTCATGCATTCATAGCATGCTGCGATGTTTGTCAGAGAAGTGGAAAGATTGGTAAGAGGAATGAGATGCCACAGAACTCCATTCTAGAGGTAGAAGTGTTTGATTGTTGGGGTATTGATTTCATGTGGCCTTTTCCATCATCTTTTGAGAATAGATACATCCTTGTTGATGTGGATTAAGTTTCTAAGTGGATAGAAGCGGTGGCTAGTCCCACCAATGATGCAGCTGTTGTGATGAAGCTTTTTAAGTCCACAATCTTCCCTAGATTTGGAGTGCCGCACATAGTCATTAGCGATGGTGGATCACACTTCATCAATAAGGTATTTGCTAAAGTTTTGAAGAAGCATGGAGTACAGCACCGTGTCGCGACACCTTATCATCCGCAGACAAGTGGTCAAGTGGAAGTTTCAAATAGGCAGATTAAGGAAATCCTGGAGAAGACAGTAGGTCGGACATGCAAAGATTGGTCCACGAAACTTGACAATGCACTCTGGGCATATCGGACAGCTTATAAGACCCCACATGGAACCACACCTTTCCATCATCTTTATGGTAAAGCTTGTCATCTACCGGTTGAACTTGAACATAATGCTGCCTGGGCTGTTAAGTTGCTGAACTTTGATATCAAACCTGCTGCGAAAAGGAGATTGATACAGCCGAATGAGTTAGATGAGATAAGACATCACGCCTATGAGAATTCAAAGCTGTACAAGGAGAGGACTAAAGCATATCATGATAAGAAGATCATTCACAGAACTTTTGAGCCAAACAACCAGGTACTCCTCTATAATTCTCGTTTGAATTTATTTCCTGGGAAATTGTGTTCTCGTTTGTCAGGTCCCTTCACAATCAAAGAGGTTCGGCCATATGCTGCTTGGGTCTTGAACAATCCCAATGGAGAGAATTTCACAGTCAATGGTCAGCGAGTCAAACATTATTGGGTTGAGACAAATATTCCTGATGGACATCTTTTGGACCTAGAAGAGCCTCCATCGACCTGTTTTACTACCATTACGTCTAGCTCATGACTTTCAACAAGTGCTTAGTGGGAGGCAACCCACTCTATCGTATCTTCTTACTTCATATTTTTTTTTTTAACTTTTATTGAGATATTGTTGAACTTATTTATGTTATATATCAGCTTCTTATTGACATGTTTTGCTCTAAATCAAGATCTAAATGCCAGAAAATGAGTTAAATGATCAGATTGAATGGTGTCGATCGACACACAAGATGTGTGTCGGTCGACATGGACACACCATCTCAGGTCACATTTTTCAAAACAAAAAGTTCAATCTCTACTCAGTTTTCTTATTTTTATTACTTTCCTTAGGCTTATTTACGCTGGGGACAATGTAGTTTAAGTCTGGGGGAGCCTGTTGCTAACTTTGTTTATTCTTTTGAGAGTCAGTCCAGTTTTTAGTTTTTCAAAACCTTTGCTTTATTGAGTCAAAACTTGTCCAGAAACAATGATGTTACCGAGGAATCAATCACACTTTACAGTAAGCTCTCATGTGACCATTTGATTCTATCTTAACCTAAAACCGAGACTAATGTAAAACTCAATGGCCAGTCAGAGTGCTTAAGATCCCCATGTTTCCAATGTCCTAGATCTGAGCTAAGTATTCAATTTTATTGATGGAATTGATGTCTGTTGGGTTTGATTTTTCGTATAAGCTTGGCACTCTGGCCTGTTTGATTTAAATGTGGTACTCATCCCCATTGTCCCTAATTCTAAATCTATAACGGTGAGATGATTGTCATTAGTATATACGGTAGGAAGAAACTCCGATGACCATTTGTTTATTCTAATGAAAAAATCACAAAGGAATTATAAACGGTAGGAAGAAACTTTCGATGACCATTTGTTTATAATCTTTGAAGTTATGGATTTAATCCTTATAAAAAATAAAAATAAAAATAAAGAAGAAGAAAAAGAAAGTTGATAATGGCTGGTTTGTTATAGTGAAATACGGTTACAAATCTAGAAGATCCTTGACATTGAAACTGTTGGTAAGATAGAAAAACAGCGATGAAGGTTGTTTGGTGGATTATGTTGAGTAAACTGTGGTGAAAATTAGGAATGCTGTGAGTGCCTGCGATGAAGTATATGAGGGTCTGGATCTTGTTAAGAAAGGATTTTTAGTGGTTCACTATAGTGAATGTGATTGTGGTGTTCCGATGAAGTTATGAGTTTCACAATTTTCAAACTACTTTCTTGGTTTGGTTTTCTGTTTTGCTTGAGGGCAAGCAAAAGCTAAGTCTGGGGGAGTTGATATATCATGGATTTTATGGTTTTCTGACATGATATATGTAATTTTTTTGGAGTCTTTTCTATATATATTGAGTCTTATTAGGTACAAATATGGATTGGACCCTGATGAGCACTTTGGATGAATTTGGAGGCTTGTAGCTGAGCAAATCAACAAGGAGACGAATATTTCTGTCCACGTCGATCGACAGGCTTCACCTGTGTCAGCTGACATAACCTAGACGTGAATGACGCCTCCGAGTTTTATCAAGTTTCAAGAATTGCAACTTTTCCCCAGAAGTTTGCAAAGTGTGTACTTCATACCTAATCGTATTTTTTAGGTTAAACTATGTTTTAGAAATCTGAGAGACTAAGTTTTGTAATTCTCTAAGTTTTTGAGAAGTTCTAAGTTGATTGTAAGTTTCAAGGAGATTATTGGAGAGAAGATTCAGATCTCAAACTTTGTAGAGAGAAGAATTCTGAACTCCCTTAGTTTTCTTATTTTTTATTTTATGAGTATTATTCAGACAATGATTTATGTTTCATCTTCTATGTCTGAGTAGTAACCTTGTTAGATCTAGGGTTTCAAAAGGGTTAATGAAGGAAAATTGAATTGGGCATAGTCTTGTTAAGTTATCTATTATGTTCTTCATCTAGATTTGATAATTACACTAGTCTTGAGACTGATCACCATAATACTGGTACCGTAGGATTATTGGTCGGCGCGAGAGTGCGATTGATACCCTGACCCAATCTTAGATGAGCAAACAGCCTTTTGGCAGCAAGAGTTGGTTTAAGAAATTTTTAAACATATCGTACCCGCTAATCATAGAGACTCTATTCATTGGTATTTTGCAAAGAGATTTGGTTTGCTTCTGTTTAGAGGATAGATGTCGTTGCAGCGAGAGTTGGATGAGAATCACATTAGTATTACGAGTTTAGGAACCGCACAAACACTTTAGACTTGATTTATGAACTGCTCAGTTCACTTTCATGAGTTTTCCAGATTGTTGTCCCTAGGTCTAGCGCTTTTAATCACTTGAATCTACCCCGTTTAATTGCTATTTTGTTTCTTGCTTTGTTTCCTTTAGTTTCTTATTTATTTAATCTAACTTAATTGGAAATGTTTGTTTATTGCATGAGTTTTCAGAGTCCTTGTGGATTCAACACCTAAGTGCTGCAACTGACCTCTTAATTTGAGAGAGTAGCTTCTAGGGTTATATTTGACCCCTGTCAAACTCATGTTCAAATTTTCGGATTCAATGGTGACCTTCCCAAATATTGCATTCTAAATCAAGTTCAAAGCAATACTAAGTGAAATATAAATATAAATTCTCTTATCAAGTGTAAATTTTGTCTAAAAAGTTTAATTCCTAAACAATTGCATCATTAATTCTGTTTTTCCCGAAGGTCACAAAATTTTAGCAAAGCAATAATCAAATTCTACCGACACTACATCACAAAAATCGGTTCTTAGATAACCTAGAAACTATTCTATAATTTCTCTATCAGTTCCTAGTAACAAAAGTCAATTAATCAAGAGAATCCTCTTTTGAAACTCAAAGAGAAAATTAGAATTTAGAGAACATACCTTGGTGTTTGATGAATATGATAAAAGATTTGTGATCTCTTAATGATTGAGTATTGGAATTTCCAATTAATTTGTAAAAACCCTAATTTTGAAAAGTTTTGATTCAAAGTGATATATCTCCCAATGGACTTGGAGAGATGATAAAAAGCTTCTTGAATCTTTAAAATCCTCTATTCAATATATAAACATGTTTTAACCTAAAAAGGTTTTGCTTTGTGAAAAGGAAGCGATACTTAACTGTGGAGCCAACGGGATTGGGGTTTCACGAAAAACATACAGTGAGTTTCGGGAATGATACATTTTGTTGGTTGTGAAAAAAGTTCAACGGGAAGTCCATTGATTCACGGGTCATACAAATTGGACAAGGAAACTCTCATGACGGCTCGGAATCAAAGATTTGAGGAAAAAGAACCGGGTGGAACTTTTGGCCGGGCATGGTCTGGAAATCATTTTTTCTTAACCTGTAAAGTAGAATGACATCCCACAATGATAATAGAGACTAGGTTGAAGACTTACTTTGATTGGATGGAGATATGTTGGATCCTTTTGTCATATTTCCCAAGGAAGGTTCCAAATGAGGGTCGATTCAAACTTTTGACTTTCAATCCTTACGTTGCCATTTATCCTTCGATCATTACCTCTTAAATGCCCTTATATCATTAGACATTCAATATAAAAGCATTTGATCAAACCATTTGCAAGATCCTCCAAGTTTCGTGAATTCCGCGGTTGCGGCTTGGCGATAGGGTCGTCGCAGGTCGGTCATGACAAGGGATTGGGGCAATTTCTAGTTTTGAATTTCATTTTCTATGATTTTGCTCGATCATCGCTCTCAAAAACACTTAATTATATTGAGTACCCAATTATAGTTCATTTGATCGAGTATTTCTTGGAAATTCTCTTACCTTGGTGATTTTTGTAGCCGCGGAAGGTGGGTAAAGACTGTGGAATGAAAAGTTGGCCATCTTCAAATCTGAGCTTCTTTTTCTGAAATTTCTTCTACCAAAACTTCCCAATGGTCAACTTCTTAGTGTGTGTCAAGTTGGACCACTTTTGCTCGAGTAGATTTCAATATCCTTCCACTTTGGTGAATTATGTAACTGTGAAGCTTAAGATGGAATGATCTTCGACCCATGAGTCCTTTTACAAAAAGTAACTCGGCCATTACTCCCAGAATACCCATATGGTGTTGAGTACCTGATCCTTGTTCAGTTGGACGAGTAGAACTTGAAAATTCTTCAATGGGTCATGAATGACCTAGTCGCGGCTCGGGAACAGAGTGAACTTCGGCCTTGACTTGGTAAAATATGATGGACGTGGTTGGAGAAGGTTGCATAGCTCCCTGGGTTAGTATGGATGGTTCGGGAAGACTCCATTAGATCAAAGGTGTGAAAAAACAATTTTGGCAAAAATCTTCAAAAACCTCGGTGACGGGGCTCGTGACCGGGGTATAGCCTTCTCGGGGCCTCGGTCACGGGACTTGTGATTGGGAGGATGCCTTGTACAGGCCTCGGTCATGGGGCTTGTGACCAAGGGTTTGGCATCATGTCGCCTTGGTCATTTCCAACTTGACCCAAAGGCTAACCTTCTTCCTCTTTTTTATTTTTCTGTTTTCTCCTTTTGTATTTGGTATTCTTGTTTATGTAAAATCTGAAATAAAACATGAAATGATCAAAAGCAAAATGAAATAAAATCTAAAAGGGTAAAAAGAAAACTTACAAGTGGGTTGCCTCCCACAAAGCGCACTTGTTCAAAGGCTTTGGCTAGACTTGTGCAGCCGGTTAGGCTTGAGAAGGTGTAGCCTTGGAGATTGGCATCTCCTTAGCTTTCTTAAGGTCTTGATAGTCAGCTCCAGCTTCTATCACAATTTGTCCTTTTGACGCAGTTTCAAACACTTTTGCTTGAAGAAGAACTTCCTTGGTATGCCTTATCATCTCTTCAGTCTGATCTTTGCTCTCCTTGCTAAGTTCCGAAGGAACAATGATCTTGATCTTTGAGATCTGGCGCTGCTCGGGAGGCTTTGATGGTAGCTTCTGAGTTCTCTCAATGAAACTCTTGGTTCCCACATTGGTCTTATCAACCTCGGGATCCATTGAATCTTCATCATATGGTGAAGCTTGCTGCTTCATAGTAGAGACAGTTGGATAGAATACCCTTTTGTTGACATTGGTGAAGGTTGTCTGTCTTGTTGTTTTGGTCAATGATGGCTCCAACAGTGGGGAGGAATGGTCTTCCAAAAATCAAAGGTCTCTCATTCTTCTCATCCATCTCAAGAATGTGAAAACCTGTAGGGACTATGCAGTCTTCTACAACTAGTTACAAATCATGAACTAGTCCATCAGGGATCTTCTGCGATGAGTAACCAAACACAAGACTCAAATTGGACGGAGACAATTCTAAGTCCAAGTTTCTCAGCACCATTTCTCGACATAACATTGACATTAGCACCAGAATCACATAGAGAGTTAGAGAATTAAATGCTTGTTATGGAGCAGGAGCAAACAAAGCATCCAAGATCTTCTACTTTTGGTAGTCTTTTCATTGGGTAATGTTGTTGCTCGTCATCTTCTATGGTACGTGTCAAATGCACCATGTCTACACGCCTTGTAGAGGCTGGGATGGTGGAGATTACATTGCAATAACCGTTAGGAGTCTCCTTGGGCTTTCCCGGAAGTACACCAACTTGTCTTGGGGCTTGATTTGAGGTTTGAGCAACCTGAGTTTCCAGCTTCTTCATAAACGTGGAAAGGCCTTCGAACTTACCATTCAACTCGCCATAGAAGTTATCCACCTTGACGTTAATATCCCTTGTCGCTTGTTGATGAGAAACAAGCAATTCACAAATCATAGTTTCAAGTCTATCACCTTGAGGTATTGGAGCTTGAGCTTGTGTGGCTGGAAAGGGCACGTTGTTGTTATTTTTGAATGGAGGTCACGGCTGAAAATTGCCACCAAAGTAGTTGTTGTTGTTGTTGTTCTGAAACCGGTTTTGAAATGCTCTCTGCTGTTGTTGCGGATAGGTCTGAACTTGAGGGTTCTAAACATTTGGATTCCTATAGGATAGGTTAGAATTGTACCAGAAGTTTTTGTTGAACTTGTTGTTGTAACCACGGTTTGGAAATGAACTTTGAGTACCAACATTGTTAACATATTCTTCTTGATCCAATGAATCATCAAACTCATGGAAACCATCGTTGTTTCCATCATCAAATGTGCCACAAGCATTGACAGCTCGGTTTTGATTCCGTAGAAGTTGGCTCATCATGTTCTTAAGCTCGGTGATCTGCTTAGCATCAGAATCAATAGAACATATAGTTCTACCAAAATCGGTGCAAGTATTGCTACTACTTGCAGCAAGGTTCTCAATGAGAGCTCTTCCTTCTAGGACAGTCTTAGTAGTGAAATCTCCATTGCTGGCCGTGTCGAGTGACAACTGAAACTTCGGATGTAATCCTCTATAGAAAGTACTTAGAATATTACCTCCGCTGAAGCCATGGTGAGGACAATCACGTTCATAGTTCTTAAAGCGCTCCCATGCTTCATTGAATGTCTCGACAGGTCCTTGTTGAAAGCTATGAAGTTTGTTCTTAAGAGAGTTGGATCTTGATTTCGTGTAGAAGTGATTGAGAAAGGTTGACTTGCATCCTTCCCAAGTAGTGATCGATCCAGGGGGTAAAGACTTCAACCATCTATGAGCCTTGTCGGCTAAAGAGAAAGCAACTCTGTTGGTTCTTGTAGTGCTGCAGATTTTGTCAAAAAGATCAATGTGATCCATAGGGTGTTCCGTGGTGAGTCCATGGAACTGGTTTTGCTTCACCAAACCAATGATTTGAGGTTTAATCTGATAGTCACGCCTTGCTGGATTGGGAACTCGTATGGCAGCTCGGTCTTGAGGATACTGATTAGGTATGTCAAAGTCGGCAATTGTACGGTTCTGATTGACACGCCTCAGAGGGTGCACATAAGCAGCTTGTCTAGCACCAACATTGGCATGTTGAGGTGCATGGACAACATCAGGAGGCTGGTGAGGAGCATTGAGATTATCTCCCATGCCTACATGGTTAGCTTCAGGACGAGCTTGGTTGTGAATCTCCAGAGGATCCACGGGTGCTTCAGCAGGTCCGTAGATGGGGTTATCATCCTCATCTCGCATCTGTTCCCTATCAGCATCATTGGTAACAGCTTGGTGGTCAACATCAAGATTACCATGGTCTTGGTTCCTTAATTCGGTGACAGGGGTCAAATATAACCCTAGAACTACTCTCTCAAATTAAGAGATCAATTGCAGCACTTAGGGGTCGAATTCACAAGGACTCTGAAAACTCACACAATATACGTAACAGATTCGAGTTAAGTTAGATGAAAATAAGAGAAATAAATAAAACAATGCAATAAACGTAAACGGGAATAGCGGGATTTAAATTCAAGAGATTAAAACGCTAGACCTAGGGACATTAATCAGGAAAACTCAGGAAAGTGAACTGGGAAGTTCATGAATCAGGTCTAAATTGTTTGTGCGGTTCTTAAACTTGTAACACTAATATGATATCTCATCCAACTCTCGCTGCGACGACATCTGTCCTCTAAACAGAAGCAAACCAAATCTCTTTGTGAAATACCTATAAATAGAGTCTCTATGATCTGCGGGTACAATATGTCTACAAAATTCCTAAACCAACTCTCCCTACGAAAAGGCTGTTTGCTCATCTAAGATTAGGTCGGGGTATCAATAGCACTCGCACGCCTACCAATATTCCTACGATACCAGGATTAAGGTGATCAATCTTAAGACTAGTATTATAATCAAATCTAGATGAAGAACATAATAGATAACATAACAAGACTATGCCGAATTCAACAATCCTTCATAAACCCTTTTGAAACCCTAGATCTAACAAGGTGACTACTCAGATATAGAAAAGAAAACACAAATAATTGTCTGAATAATACTCGTAAAATTGGAAATAAGAAAACAATGGGAGTTTAGAATTCTTCTCTCTACAAAGTTTGAGATCTGAATCTTCTCTCCAATAATCTCCTTAAAACTTACAATAGAACTTAGAACTTCTCAAAACCTTAGAGAATGACAAAATTTTGTGTCTGGGACTTCTAAAACATAGCTTAACCTAAAAACACGATTAGGCATGAAGTATAAACTTTGGAAACTTCTAGGGTTAAGTTGCAAGTCTTGAAACTTGATAAAACTCGAAGGCATCATTAACATTGTGGTTGTGTCGACCAACACAGGTAGAGCCTGTCGGTCGACGTGGAAAGAAATATTCATCTCCTTAAGAAGTAGAAATGTTGGGGCATAGATTTCTCTTACCCGCTTCTACCTCAGAGAATAACTTGGTCATTCATAGACTATACATCATAACTTACTTTGGTTTTATCAGGTCAGGTATGAATGAAAAGTCAAGCTACCAATTTCGTCCATGAGGTAAAAGGAACTGACAGAAATTAGCTCAGGCTATAGCAGGCATCTGTTGTAAGTATGGGAGTCTCAAGTTAACCGGTCAGACTTGGGGTTTTTCCATTAGTTGAATCTGAATAAGCTCTGCAACAATGGTCACCAGAAAACATAGCAAACAACAATAGACCAAGCGACAGCTCATAGTTCCTGGACAAGATTTGACTCAATAAAACAAAGGTTTTAAAAAACAAAAATTTGAGTCTAACTCTCAAAAGAATAAACAAAGTTAACAACTACCTCCCCCAGACTTAAACTACAGTGTCCCCATTGTAAATTAGCCTAAGGAAAGTGATAAAAATAAATAAAATTAACTAGAGATAGAACTGTTGTTTTGAAAAATGTGACCTGAGATGGTGTGTGCATGTCGACAGACACACACCCTGCGTGTCAATCGACATGAGCAGGTATATGAAGTTCCAAAATTTCTGACACCATTCAACTGATCATTCAACTCGTTTTCTGACATTTAGATCCTGATTAAGAGCAAACATGTCAAATAACAAGAAAATATATAACATAAAGGAGTTCAACAATACTCAATCGAAGTTAGAAACAAAATACTGAAGCAAAAAGCAAAAATAAAAATGTCTCAAAGGAATAAGAAAAAAAAAGAACTAATCCTTTTCCAAAATGGGATATGAAGACGGAGAAGGAGTGGGGATCGGGATAGGCCTGGTCTGAGTGGGAGCTGCATCGGTTCGACAAACACATCCGCAGTGAGAAAAAGAAGCAATCGCGTTCCAGACACTCTGTAAACTGTCCGTGATGTACCTCTGAAAAACAGCACTCTCCATAGGGATAGGAGGTGTAGCGGGAAGTCCGTACTGAAGTGGAGTCGAGTCTGGAATCAGATCATCCTCTAATGCTGTAGGGATGGACTGAGATGAGGCGCCTCTGTGACGATGGGTCTGAGGCGCAAGGCTATGAAGCATGTGGTGCGGTTGGAAGAGAAGGTGGGCCTGAGTACCCGTGATGCTCGTGAGCTGTGTCTGTGGAAGCTTCACCAAGTAATCCACTCCCTCACTGCGGTAACACCAAATTCAATCCTTCTTAATCCACTTGGCATGCGTCAAGAAGCCCTCGTTCATGACGGATCTCTCAGTTAGCACCTTGACTCCATCGACGCTAATCTCGCAGAAACGGAAGATGGGAGTCGATAAACTACCCACAGACTCAGACTTGTCCTTCGTTCCCGTGAATGGCCGGACCTTCAAACTGACCAAATGATGCGCAAAGATCATGCCAAGGTTAACCTTGGCATCCAGCTCGGTCCAATCCTCAGTAAATAAGCCCTGAATGGTGAACACATCAGCACCAACTCACTCTGCCTCATGTTATTGGCCTCCATCTTACACAACAGCGTGTTCGATATGGCTCGAACTATGTAACGAAGAACCGGATGCCGAATGTCAGAATGCATGGACCCGTTGGGAGTGTAACCTCCGTCCGCAAACTTACTCCAGTACGTCTGAAAATCAATCACCAACCTATGAGCCAAAGTGGTACATGGCTTTGACGGATCGAACCCGTAGACAGTGAAGAGGTCAGGAATGGTGATCCTGTACCGAATCCTGCAAATCAAGAACGTAAATACACCTGTCTGAGCCCGCGCCTCTGGTGAGGTCCAATAGAGCTGAACAGTAGCCATGAACTGCCGGACCAACTCCGGATAGACCTAGTAGTACTGAGTGCACATAGTACCCAACCCAATCTTCTGCAAAGCAGGCAGACACTCATCCCTGATCTTCATGCGCCGCATGGCGGCGCTATCCATAAACCGGGTGGGTTTAATCTCCATGTTCAACCATGCATTGTAGAACAGAGTATTGTACTCGTCCCACTCCTCAGAAATCTCACGGTTGTAACACTCATGCTTTAACACCTCCTCCTTTTGGGTTCCTTCCCAATCGCGTTGGGGTCTAATCCTCGTCCCCTCTCTATGAGGCCATGGAGGATGAGATGCAATCGGTGGAGAAGGTCTACTACTCAACTTTCCTTGAGTCTCCGACATCCGTGCTCGCTTGCCCCTAGTAGTCATAATGTACCTGAAAGAGAGACAAGAGGACATGTCCAAAAATCAGCAAATCTCCGAAATTATTGTACTTGTGTCGACTGACACTAGCATATCGTGTCGATCAACACGGTCCCAAAAATCGGCGTATGAAACACAAATTCGTCTCAATTCAAAATTCCATCAAAGTTTAAGAACAATCAACCATCAAAATCATCAAAACAACAACTATCCATCATCCTAAACATCTCTAAATTCCAAATTTCATGTCAAAATAGTTCAAGTTTCATTCATAGAAATTCATGACTTTTCTATCAATTCAACATAATTTAACAACAATTAACACTTAAATCCTTCTAAATTCAACCTAATCAACTAAGATTAGCAAGTATTAGGAAAAAAAATCGGATCATAAAAGTGAAAATCTAACCCTTGAAATTTCGGATTTTAAAGATGAATTTTGAAGAACATACCTTTGATTCTGAGATAACTGAAGATATAAGAGTGAATAAAATAGAAATCTCTTGAGTTTATGAACAAAAATTGATCGATTTGGTGAAAAATAGAAGATTTGCGAATTTGAGTGATGTAGGCGGTGGTTTTACACGATTTTGGAAAAGGATGGAAGTGGAGAAGAAAAGGAAATTATGTATTTATATTGACCTCGGGTCCGTGTCGACCGACACAGGGTGTGTGTGTCGATCGACACGGACACAAACCTTGTGTTCCTTGGTCGAAAAGTTACGTAAAGCTTCTCTAATCCATGAGAAATCCTTCCAAATTTGTCATTAAGCATGTCTAGTTCCGGAGACAAAATAAAAACAACGAAAAAATTAGTAACAAGACACAGAAAAACGTATTTACAGACTAACCAGTGGGTTGCCTCCCACTAAGCGCTTGTTTAAATTCATTAGCTTGAGTTTGTCAAGGATTTGATTGATGGAGATTCTCCGGATGAATCCGAAGGTGGTGAAGATGAAGTCTAGGAGCCAAGATCATCCTCACTTAAATCAAGCATCTTGGGTTTTAGAATTCTATTCATCATCTTATCCATCGCGGCTTGTCCTTTAGCCTTAAACTCTGGAGTGATGATAGCTTTAATCTTGGCAAATGGTCTGGAACCACTTCCATACTGAAGCTTATACTCAATAGTATCATCAACTTGTCCCACAGGAGTGAAAGTCATAAGGGGCTCCGCAGTCACTGCTTTTCTCTGCGGTTTCTTCTTCTTACCTGCAGCTTTTGGGTTCTTTGCAGTGAACTCCTCATGGTGAATCTCATTCACCTCTTGGTTACAAACCTTCTCAGCATCTTCAACAACTACCTGGGGGCTCCACAGCACATATCCTTTCTAATTAGCATCATAGAATACATCAGGATCAACATGCTTCAGAGAAATCCTGCTACTTAGCAAATCAAAGATAGCTCCAGCAGTAGCAAGGAATGGTCTACCCAAAATCAGCGGCATATCAGAACCGATATCTGTCTCAACAACATGGAAGTCACAGGGACGCAGACAATCACCAACCCGAACCTGAAGATTCTCAACAAAACCCATTGATTTCTTCACTGAAGCATCAGCCAATGTAATCTCAATTGAAGATCTCTTCATATTGTTGATTCCCAACCTTGTTGCAATGTCGTTAGACATGAGATCCAGTATCACAGAGTGAATCAGTGAATCTAACTCCAGCAAAGGAACAAGGTACTGCAAAACTTCCAGGATCTTCCAACTTAGAAAATTTTCAGAGGTAAATTCCGTCATGTGCCTGAGCATGTCGATCGATTTGCGTGGAGTCAGGAACGTCCTCAGTCGTGACTTGCATCAAATGTTCTGATATTTTGGGTGGTGTCGACCGATACAAAGTAGTAGTGTCGACCAACATGAGCTCCATGATGAGAGTCTCAACTTTTTCCTTAGCTTCAGACTTCTCCAGACTTTCTTCTTTGATCTCTCTCTTAACCATATCTCTGATATACTCGTATTTTCGACTATATTTCATATGTTTTTGGCAAGGAAATCATGAAGAAACAAGAGATTATGGAAGCTTTATGGCCACATTCCACCATTTACAGTTACCAAGGACATTTGGGAGTTTTGGAGCAAAAAGGACCCAAAGGCAAGCGAAACACGTTTTAAGGCAGTTTTGAAGCATCCGAAGTTGAGCAACATTTGAAGACTTTACCATGAGCCAATTTAGGAGTTCGCTATATCCATAGAAATCTAGAAGAGTAAAGATTCACCTCGGACATAAATCGAAGCAATCCTTTTAGCCGTTTGGAAGATGCACCCCAAAGAGTGAAGACATGTCCACCACGGTCATAAGACCCGTGACCGAGGTTAGCCCTCTTGAAGACCTCGGACACTACCATTAATGACCGGTGCTGACTTACTCTGACCTAAGGACCTCAGCCCATGACCAAGGTCGGCCCATTAACTCCACACTTATCAAAATGACGTAGTTTGGATGCCTCTTGACCTAATCTCGTTGAGGATCCTATATAAACAATTCTTAGGGTTTTGGAAACCCTAAGCGTGGCCACTCACCAAAGAAGCAAGCATAGCTACCGACAAGGAACATGCCTAGGAGTTAGACAAGGAGATCCACGACCTAATACCACTGCACAAGCCGCCGCTTCACCCTCCTTCGTCGCCTCAACCTAGAAGACCATCTCCTTGAAGTTTGATTTATTGTTCTTCATTGTTTCTCTTTTCTACTCTTTGTACTCGCTATTGGGGACACGAGATCTCATCTGTGACATCTAGAGAAGTTTCCTTTGAGCCCCCTTTGTTATATTGAATCGTTATATTGATGGTTTCTATGATATCTTTTGTGTTTCTTTAGACCATGAGCGAGTAGTTCTTTAGCTGGGTTTGATGGGGTAATATTTAGGGAAAACATGGGTTCATTCACTTAGGTTGTTAGATCCAATTTTCATCTAGTTTATGAGTTCTCTTGGGATATCTTTTACTTAATGCATGTTGCTTGGCTTGATCACCAAGCACTGATTTAGGAGAATAGGAGCCCTATCCGCGTAAACCTACTTCTCGGAACTAGTATTAATGAAGCCTTGTGTTATAACCTGCGATAGTTGAGTTATAGGACTTTGTGAACATATCGAACTTGTTTATACGGCTGGTCTAAGCATGTTGTTACCTGTGGAAGTTGAGTACCAGGGTGTGGTGACTTAAGATGCCTCTGTTATGAACTATGGCTTGGGTGTATATTCGTGTTCGTAGTTGAGGACCATTGATGAAAACCTATTAGTTAGATCTATCCCTTATTTGTTAGAACCATGGAAACCTTACATAAACCCTAGACACCCAACCTCTTAATCATATAGTTTACAAATCAATCATTTACTTTGCTTTCATTCATTCATTTGCATTCATTCACTAGGAAACTCGAAACCAAACCCCTTATTGCATTGTCTTAGTTAGGTATCTTTGCTTGAATTCAATCCGCGTATTTGTTACTCTATGTGGGATCGATACCTTAAGTACTACTACTGATTTGCTATACACTTGCAGCTCATTCATTGTGTGGCTTCCTTGAGGAAATCATTACGACACATCAAGTTTTTGGCGCCGTTGGCGGGGTGCCAAGAAGGGCTGGCCCCAGTAATGAAGCCTGTGACCGAGGTTTCACCCGGTTCCCGTTTGTCCGAATTTTTGATCCCGAGCCGTCTTGAAAGTTTCCGGATTCATTTGTACAATCCGTGAATCCACAACTTCCCGTTGAACCATGTTTCACAACCAACAAAACGGATCAATCCCGGAACTCACTGTAAGTTTTCGTGAAACCCCAATTCCATGGGCTCCACAGGTAAGTTTCCCTTCCTTTTCAAAAAGCCCAACCTTTTTAGGTTAAAACATGTTTTTACATTGAAAAGAGGATTTTAAAGATTCAAGAAGCTTTTTATCATCTCTCCAAGTCCATTGGGAGATAGATCACTTTGAATCCAAACTTTTCAAAATTAGGGTTTTTACAAATTGATTGGAAATTCTATTACCCAATCATTAAGAGATCACAAATCTCTTATCACATTCATCAAACACCAAGGTATGTTCTCTAAATTCTAATTTTCTCTTTGAGCTTCAAAAGAGGTATTTATAGATTTACTTGGTTCATTGACTTTTGTTACTAGGAAGTGATAGAGAACTTGTAGAATAGCTTCTAGGTTATCTAAGAACCGATTTTTGTGATGTATTGTTGATGGAATTTGATTTTTGCTTTGCTAAAATTTTGTGACCTTAGGGAAAATGAAATTAATGATGCAATTGTTTAGGAATTGAACTTTTTAGACACCATTCACACTTGATAAGAGAATTTAGAATGATATTCACTTAGTATTGCTTTGAACTTGATTTAGGATGCAAATTTTGTGAAGGTCACCATTTAATCCGAAAATTGGAACATAAGTTTTGATTTCTTGATTTCTGATATTGAACATACATTATCTTGTCTATTTCAGTCCCATTGTTACATTTCATATGTAATGGATTGAAATATGTTTCTCATTGTGCCATCTTGCTAACTTGTATCAATATCTTTTGTTTTAGGTACCAAACAATGGACACTAGGACCTCTAAGAAGAAATTTCGGACCATCACTAATGATGAGATGAGGACTAAGATGGTATATGACAAAGCAACACATGCGAACAAAGGCAAAAGAATTGTTGATGAAGGCGCCAACTCTAATGACAAGAGTGATGAGATTCAAGATGATATTGATTATGATGCACCAATCATGCTATGTGTGCCACGCCATCTTACAGCTAGAGTAGCTCACCGCTTACACCAAAGACGCAAGAAGAAGGAGCTACCTTTAACCTTTGTTGGAAATAAGGTGGATGAGAGTCTTGATTATCTCACACCGCTCTATGGGTTCAAGCTTTTACCCACCTTGAGAGTTGAATACACATCCTTGCATGCTCTTGGATTGTCAAGTGATGTAATGGATGTTGAATGCTCTAGGACTCAGCACTTTCCTAGCATCCACTCGCCAAGAGATCTATGTAGAAGAGACAAGGAAATTCATTGCCACGGTCACACTAGCATATCCGTGCACACAAGCCCCATTGGCGCGAGATGGAAAGCTCTTCTTCGCCATCAATGGTGAGCAACACCACATCTCCATTCTTGATCTTGGAAATGCACTTGGATTTGAATACCAAGATGCCATTGAGTTTGGACAAGTTGATACCAATGCTTATTGGTCAAGCTTTGGACAAGAAAGCTTTGATAGTGGCAAGACCAAGGCTGCCTCATTATCACACCCATCGATCTTGTACGTACACAAGCTTCTCGCCAACACTCTCTTCTCATGCACAGCCTAGAACAATGTGATTAGTGATGAGCTCAATATCCTGGGCATCCCTTTTGTTTAGCATCCACGGAGAGCCAACTTTGCTGCCCTCCTAGCCAAGAGACTTGTGAAGATCAAGCATGATGCTATCCCAAGTAGAGACAAGCAAGCTTGCATAAGATTTGGAGAAGTCATCACTACCATCCTTGAGACCGATGGAGTCAACCTTGCGGACCGTCCTCACACAATCAAGGACAACCATTTGGACCTTACAAAGTTTGAGAAGATGAAGATACTTGAAGGAGCACGGATGAACCCCGACCAGATTGGATATAGGTATCATTCTCCACCATATGCCACAAACACCATACTACTTCCTAGCCCTACTGTTCGACGCCTTAGAGACGGCATCACGAGTTGGTACCCTTTTACGAGTGAGTATCCCTCATCTCTTCCCGAAGACCGTCTACCACTTACTCTTGGTAAGTTTACCAAAGCCAAGGTGATTGCTTCCTTTGCTTCTCACCACATCACATAAAACCCTCTGGGGAGTGACACCACTACTCTTTAGGAGGAGAGAGCTTTACGGATTGCAGCAGAGCAGCAGCTAGTAGAGTACCTCACAGCCACTACACATGCGGAGAGGATGACCTCAGATCCCGGACACCATGATTAGGCCACCCACGAGCACCAGAACCTCTCGAGAAGTTGAAGGTTCACTCGTTCTAACTCTATGTTTACACATTTCATTTTTATTCCCTCTTTTATTTTGCCTGTTCACACTGGGGACAGTGTGATTCAAGTCTAGGGGATTTTATCGGTTTACTGACGCATTTTTATTTCTCTTGAGTCATTTTGATGTCTTTTTATTCGATTTTATGCGTTTTTATTGAGTCAAGTTTGTAGAAAACTACGACCCTATGATATGATGATTTTGACTTAAAGTATGTTCTGATTCATTCTCTGAGGACAAGTTTTGCAGGATTCACTAATAAACGGACAACACCTAGAAGCTCACCGCTGGACCTTTCTCCCTGAAGTTTCATCATACAGAGAACGCGGTTGGAACGACGTTAACTCCACTCTATTTGAACCATAATCCTGACTTCAATTATTTCTCATGAGCGCATTATATCGGGGAAACGAGCAGCACATTCAGGACTTCTTATCCTTTTTACCACTCTTTGCTGATCCTGAATGGCCACTCATTTTTAGTGGTTTACCCTTACACCATATATTTCTTTTCAGACCTCACACCAATCTCTTTTTCTATCTCGTTGGCAGATATGCGTAGAAACGCGAGACATAAATTTTCGACATAATTTTCCAACCACTTGAAGATGGAGAGCTTGAAGGAATCAAAGAAGAGATAGAGAGAGAGTCACGATTTGGTCAACACAACATTAAAACTCGGAATCAACAAGAAAAGGTACTCATATCTTGTGCTTCAGAAATGTAAATCTATGTACCATTTCCCCATTCACCAAAAAGAAAAAAAAAGAAAAAAAAAGAAAAAAAAAAAAAAGAATAAGAAAAGGCATAGAAATAGAAAAGGAAAAGAAAAGAAAAAAGAAAAGAAAAAGAAAAGAAAAGAAAGGAAAGGGAACGGTTACAAAATAATCTCATAAGCACAAGAAATCTCGAGAAGAAAGTTATTAAAAAAAGAAAATATGAAGATGTTGCAAAGAACCCCACAGAAATATCTAAATCTGGGGGAATCACAAGAAGAAAAGAAGTAAAGGAACAAGTTGTTGACATGAAGAAGTGGTTAGAAGCTGTGAACATCAATGGGTTCATACGCTCTTGCGGGTCTGCGACATAGCTGCCCTCCGAAATCACGGTACACTATAAACACTTTAAACTCCACTTAAACACCAAAAGCCTTTTTATACCAAGCGCCGTCTACCCTGAATGATGCTCCCTCTTGAGAAATCCACGCCACCTTTAATGAATGTAAGGAGTTGACTGAAGTGTATTCCAAAGTCTCTGGACGGTTTGGGATGGAAGGACCAGAGATTGAAAATGTTGTGAGTCTATAGTGAGAAAGTTTTGACTGAGAATCCATGTACTAAAACGTCTGCAGGTCATCTATTATGAACATCGTCTCTGATCATAGGAGAGTTTTTGTGAATTTTTCAAACCTCTCCACCAGTCTTGAATTCTAATTGGCTTGGGGACAAGCAAAACCTTATGTCTGGGGGAGTTGATATACTCGTATTTTCGCCTATATTTCATATGTTTTTGGCAGGGAAATCATGAAGAAACAAGAGATTATGGAAGCTTTATGGCCACATTCCACCATTTACACTTCCCAAAGATATTTGGGAGTTTTGGAGCAAAAAGGACCCAAAGGCAAGCAAAACACGTTTTAAGGAAGTTTCGGAGCATCAGAAGTTGAGTAACATTTGAAGAGCTTCCCGTGAGAAAATTTAAGAGTTCTCTATATCCATGGAAAGCTACAAGAGTCAAGTTTTACCTCGGACAAGAACCGAAGCAATCCATTTAGCCGTTTAGAAGATGCAGCCCGAAGAATGAAGACATGTCCAGCTCGGTCACAAGACCCGTGACCGAGGTTAGCCCTCTTGAAGACCTCAGACACTACCATTAGTGACCGGTGCCGACTTACTCTGACCTAAGGACCTTAGCCTATGACCAGGCTCGGCCCATTGCCTCCACACTTATCAAAATGACGTAGTTTTTGATGCCTCTTGACCTAATCTCGTGGAGGAGCTTATATAAACCATTCTTAGGGTTTTGGAAAACCTAAGCGCGGCCACTCACCAAAGAAGCGAGCACAGCCACCCACAAGGAACGTCGCTAAGAGTTAGACAAGGAGATTCACTACCTAATACCACCGCACAAGCTGCCGCTGCACCCTCCTTCGTCGCCTCAACCTAGAAAACCATATACTTGAAGTTTCATCTATTTTTCTTCATTGTTTCTCTTTTCTACTCTTTGTACTCGCTATGGGGGAGACGATATCTCATCTGTGACATCTAGAGAAGTTCCTTTGAACCCCCATTGTTATATTGAATTGTTATATTGATGTTTTCTATGATATCTTTTGCATTTCTTTACACCATGAGCGAGTAGTTCTTTAGTTGGGTTTGATGGGGTAATATTTAGGGAAAACAAGGTTGCATTCACTTAGGTTGTTAGATCCGATTTCCATCTAGTTTATGAGTTCTCTTGGGATATCTTTTACTTAATGCATGTTGCTTGACTTGATCACCAAGCACTGATTTAGGAGAATAGGAGCGTTATCCGCGTAAACCTACTTCTCGGAACTAGTATTACCAAAGCCTCGTGTTATAACCTGCGATAGTTGAGTTATAGGACTTTGTGAACATATCGAACTTGTTTATATGGCTGGTCTAAGCGTGTTGTTACCTGCGGAAGTTGAGTACCAGGGTGTGGTGACTTAAGATGCCTCTGTTATGAACTATGGCTTGGGTGTATATTCGTGTTCGTAGTTGAGGACCATTGATGAAAACCTATTAGTTAGATCTATCCCTTATTTGTTAGAACCATGGAAACCTTACATAAACCCTAGACGCCCAACCTCTTAATCATATAGTTTACAAATCAATCATTTACTTTGCTTTCATTCATTCATTTGCATTCATTCACTAAAAAACCCAAAACCAAACCCCTTATTGCATTTTCTTAGTTAGATATCTTTGCTTGAATTCATTCCGCGTACTTGTTACTCTCTGTGGGATTGATACCTTAAGTACTACTACTGATTTGCTGTGCACTTGCAGCTTATTCATTGTGTGGGTTCCTTGAGGAAAACTTTACGACACATCAATCTCCGCAGGACATAACAGCACCACAAGGAGTACCTAGGATTAGTATCAGTACTTCTAGGTAAGACGCCATCAGGGCGTTTAGTGTTCACAGCAGATTGTGCAAACTGAGTATCCAATCTCTTGATGTGGTTGTTCAATGTCTCATACTTCCCATTCATATTTGCATACAATGCATCCATCTTACCACTGAAGTGCACTGTCATCTTCTGCTGTCCCTCAAAAATTTGGTCAAGCATATCTTTCATCACAGAATCCAGAGTCTTAGCAGGTAGATTCTGGTAGTGAGAACTTCCCAAATCCTTAGTGAAACTGCTGTTGTTTCGCTGAGCATCCTGAAGTGTAGGCTTGGGCGTAAATCCAGAAGAGTTCTGGTTGTTCCCGTACTTGTTCCTCTGATTATTGTAGCCTCTAAAGTTGCCTTGAGAATTGCCGAACCTTTGGCCATTAATACTGGAACCATTCACATAGTTCACATCCTCTTCAGTAGCTTTTTCTTCAACCTCAAATACTTCAGTCTCTTGAGCAAAGTTAACCGATTTCTTGTTCACTAGAAGGTCGTGCACAGAATCAAGCATTGCTTTGACCTCCGCCATCTGATTATTGTTCAAACCAGCAGCTAACTTATTTCTCTCATAATCAGCATTCTTGGAACTATTGCAAGATGCCAAGTTATCAATCAACTTAATAGCTCCTCTGGTGTTATGGCTTGAAGTTACCATTACTAGCGGCATCCAAAGCAACCTGATACGTCCAATCAAATCCGCAAAAGAAAGTCCTAATGAGCACTTCATCAATAGCATGGTGCGGACAACCTCTTTGGTATCCCTTGAATCTCAACAAAGCAGCTTTAAGAGTCTCAGCAGGTCCTTGACTAAACTGAATAATCAAATCCCTCAAGTCATCTGTCTTAGCATCATCATAAAAATTATTCAAGAAAGCTGTCTCGATATCCCTCCAAGTGGTTAAGGAACCTGGTTCCAACTGTTTCAACCATTGAGCTGCTTCCCCAGCAAGGGAGTATGGGAAGAACTTGCAGAATAGATAGTTTTCAGATACTCCATTGGCTTTAATACTCAAAGCCAAGTCTTCAAACTTCTCTATGAGGTCCATTGGATGTTCTGCAGGACGAGCATGGAAAGTGTGTTGCCCCACAAGAGTGTAGTATTGGGGTTTCAACTCAAAATCATTCCTCTGCAAAGCATGAGGACATATTGCAGACCTGTTGGTGTAAAACTCATTGGGTTTGTTAAAATAAGCAAGTGTTCTTCCCACAACTCCAGCCCGAGCATTTAAGTTATCTGGACCGTTTCCGTCGTCACCGTGTCGACCGACACCATTGTTGTCGACAGTTTCGACAATGGGGTTCCCATCAGCATCACGTTTCTGACCAGGATCATTGTACTGGTTGCCCTCTAAATCACGTAAGATCCCAGCAGCATCTCTCTCAAGCACAACAGTTCTAATAATCTCTGATTTTCTCTGTGCTTTGCGTTTAGCTCTCTCTAACTTTCCAATCTCCTCAGTAGTAACTAGTTCTTTGTCTCTGCTGCTCCTAAGTTTCATGCACCTGAGATAAGAGAAAGTAGAGGCGTAAGAAACAAAAAAAAATAAAAATCTAGACTAAACTCTAACTGAAATCTAATGGTGAATATAGATTCTCCGGCAACGGCGCCAAAATTTGACAGGGGTCAAATATAACCCTAGAACTACTCTCTCAAATTAAGAGATCAATTGCAGCACTTATGGGTCGAATCCACAAAGACTCTGAAAACTAACACAATAGACAAAACAGATTCGAGTTAAGCTAGACGAAAATAAGAGAACTAAATAAAACAATGCAATAAACATAAACGGGAATAGCGGGATTTAAATTCAAGAGATTAAAACGCTAGACCTAGGGACATCAATCAGGAAAAACTCAGGAAACTGAACTGGGAAGTTCGTGAATCAGGTCTAAATTGTTTATGTGGTTCTTAAATTAGTAACACTAATATGATATGTCATCCAACTCTCGCTGCGACGACATCTATCCTCTAAACAAAAGCAAACCAAATCTCTTTGCGAATACCAATAAATAGATTATCTATGATATGCGGGTAGGATATGTCTACAAAATTTCAAAACCAACTCTCGCTGCGAAAAGGATGTTTGCTCATCTAAGATTGGGTCGGTGTTTCAATAGCACTTTCGCTCCTACCAATATTCCTACAGTACAAGGATTAAGGTGATCAATCTTAAGACTAGTATGAAAATCAAATCTAGATGAAGAACATAATAGATAACCTAACAAGACTATGCCCAATTCTACAATCCTTCATAAACCCTTTTGAAAACCTAGATCTAACAAGGTGACTACCCAGACATAGAAAAGAAAACACAAATCAAATAAGAAAACAAAAGGAGTTCAGAATTCTTCTCTCTACAAATTTGAGATCTGAATCTTCTCTCCAATAATCTCCTTGAAACTTACAGTAGAACTTAGAACTTCTCATAAACTTAGAGAATTACAAAACTTTGTCTCTGGGACTTCTAAAACATAGTTTAACCCAAAAACACGATTAGGCATGAAGTATAAACTTTGGACACTTCCGGGTCAAAGTTGCAATTCTTGAAACTTGATAAAACTCGAAGGAGTCATTAACGTCGTGGTTGTGTTGACCGACACAGGTAGAGCCTGTCGGTCGACGTGGACAGAAATATTCGTCTACTTGTTGATTTGCTCAGCTACAAGCCTCCAAATGCTCCAAAGTGCTCATTCGGGCCCAATCCGTGTTTGTACCTAATAAAACTCAATATATATACAAAAGACTCTAAAACCAATACATATATCATGTCATAAAACCATAAAATCCATGATATATCATTCGGTCATGAGTTGTTGTCTCCGGAGTTTTCTGAGTTCACGTTCAAGTTGGTATATGTCTTGGATTGGAGTGACGGCTTCAGAGTTTTGGCTCCTTGTCATGCACCACGAATCCTGAGATAGCAACAAGAAAGGATCACAGAGATTTGGAGAACAAAAGAGTAAAAGAAAATAAAATTGAAAGATTCAAATGAAAAATTCAAAATATCTCAAACGAGAGATCTTATCGAATTCAAACGTAGCTTGTAGACTCCCCGACGACGGGGCCAAAAACTTGAAGTGATAGTAAAGTTTTCCTTAAGGAAACCACAAAATTATTGAGCTGCAAGTGCACAGCAAATCAGTAGTAGTACTTAAGGTATCGATCCCACAGAGAGTAACAAGTACGCGGATTGAATTCAAGCAAAGATATCTAACTAAGAAAATGCAATAAGGGGTTTTGGTTTTGGTTTTTCTAAAGAATGAATCTAAATGAATGAATGAAAGCGAATGAATGATTGGTTTGTAAACTATATGATTAAGGCGTTGGGCGTCTAGGGATTATCTAGGGTTTCCATGGTTCTAACAAGAAGGGGATAGATCTAATCAATAGGTTTTCATCAATGGTTCTCAACTACGAACACGGATACACACCCAAGCCATAGTTCAGGACAGAGGCGTCTTAAGTCACCACACCTTGGTACTCAACTTCCGCAGGTAACAACACGCTGAGACCAGCCGTATAAACAAGTTCACAAAGTCCTATAACTCAACAATCGCAGGTTATAACACGAGGCTTCGGTAATACTAGTTCCGAGAAGTAGGTTTACGCGGATAGCGCTCCTATTCTCCTAAATCAGTTCTTGGTGATCAAGTCAAGCAACATGCATTAAGTAAAAGATATCACAAGAGAACTCATAATCTAGATGAAATCGGATCTAACTACCTAAATGAATGCAACCATATTTTCCCTAAACATCACCCCATTAAACCCAACAAGAGAACTACTCGCTCATGGTGTAAAGAAACGCAAAAGACATCATGGAAAACATCAAATAAACGATCCAATATAAAAAAGGAGGTTCAAAGGAAACTTCTCTTGATGTCACAGAAGATATCTCGTCTTCCCAATAGCAAGTACAAAGAGTAGAAAAGAGAAACAATGAAAAAGAAAGATGAAACTTCAAGGAGATGGTCTTCCAGATTTAGGCGACGAAGGAGGATGCAGCGGCGGCTTGTGAAGAGGTATTAGGTCATGGATCTCCTTGTCTAGCTCCTAGAGACGTTCCTTGGGCGTTGTTCATGTGAGGGGCCATGCTTAGGGTTTCCAAAACCCTAAGAAGTGTTTATATAGGCTCTCCAACGAAATTAGGTCAAGAGACATCAAAACTACGTCATTTTGATAAGTGTAGAGGCAATGGGCCGAACCTGCTCTTGGGCTGAGGTCCTTGAGGTTGAGTAGGTCGGCACCGGTCACTAAGGGTAGTGACCGAGGTCTTCAAGAGGGCTAACCTCGGTCACGGGTCTTATGACCGAGGTGGACATGTCTTAACTCTTCGGGGTACATCTTCCAAACGGCTGAATGGATTGCTTAGATTCTTGTCCGAGGTGAATCTTGACTCTTCTAGATTTCCATGGGTATAAAGAACTCCAAGATTGGACCATGGGAAGGTCTTCAAATGTTGCCAAATTTCCGATGCTCCGAGACTGCCTTGAAACGTGTTTTGCTTGCCTTTGGGTCCTTTTTGCTCCAAAACTCCCAAATGTCTTTGGGAAGTGCAAATGAAGTAGCCATAAAGCTTACATAATCTCTTGTTTCTTCATTATTCCCTGTCGAAAACATATGAAATATTGGCGAAAATACGAGAATATCAACTCCACCAGACTTAAGGTTTTGCCTGTCCTCAAGCAAATAGGAATTCAAGATTGGTGGAGAGGTTTGAAAATCGCGAAAACTCTCATAAACTCAGAGACAATGTTCAGAATAGATGACCTGAAGACGTGTTAGTACATGGATTCTCAATCAAAACTTTCTCACTATAGACTCACAATATTCTCAATTTCTGATCCTTCCATCGCAAACCGTCCAGAGACTTTGGAATTCACTTCAGTCAACTCCTTACATTCATTAAAGGTGGCATGGATTTCTCAAGAGAAAGCATCTTTCGGGGTAGATGGCACTTGGTATGAAAAGGCTTTTGGTGTTTAAGTGGAGTTTAAAGTGTTTAGAGTGTACCGTCATTTTGGAGGGCAGCTATGTCGCAGACTCGCAAGAGAGTATGAACCCATTGATGTTCACAGCTTCCAACCACTTCTCCATGTCTACACCTTGTTCTTGTACTTCTTTTCTTCTTGTGATTCCCCTAGACGTAGATGTTTCTGTGGGGTTCTTTGCACCATCTTCATAACATTTTTCTTCATAGTCTTCTTCTCAGGATTTCCTGTGCTTATGAGATTATTTTGTAACCGTTTCCTTTCTTTTCTTTTCTTTTTCTTTTTCTTTTTCTTTTATTTTCTTTTATTTTTCTTTTCTTTTTCTTTTCTTTTTGGTGAAAGGAGAAACGGTACATAAATTTACATGTCTCAAGCACAAGATGTGAGTACCTTTTCTTATTGATTCTGAGATGTAATGTTGGTTAGACCAAATCGTGACTTTCTCTCTATCTCTTCTTTGATTCCTTCAAGTTCTCCATCTTCAAGTGGTTAGAAAACTGTGTCAGAACTTTCTCTCTCACGTTTCTACGTATATCTACCGGCAAGAATGAAAAAGAGATTGGTGATAAGTCTGAAAAGAGATATATGGTGAAGGGTGTAACCACTAAAAATGAGTATTCAGTATCAGTAAAGAGTGGTAAAAAAGGATAAGAACTCCTGCATGTGCTGCTCGTTTCCCCGATCTAACGCGCTCATGAGAAATAATTAAAGTCAGGATTACGGTTCAAATAGATTGGAGTTGACGTCCGTTCCAGCCGTGTTCTCTGTAGGATGAAACTTTAGAGAGAAAGGTCCAGCGGTGAGCTTCTACGTGTTGTCTGTTTATAAGTGAATCCTACAAAACTTGTCCTTAGGGAATGAATCAGAACATACTTTAAGTCAAAATCATCATATCATAGGGTCATAGTTTTCTATAAACTTGACTCAATAAAGCCAAATAAAATACATTAAAATGACTCAAGAGAAATAAAAATGCGTAAGTAAAATTCCTCAGACTTGAATCACATTATCCCCAGTGTGAACAGCCAAAATAAAATAGGGAATAAAAAAGAAAGTGCATGAAGATAAAGATAGAACGAGTGAACCTTCAACTTCTCAGGAGGTTATGGTGCTCGGTGGTAGACTAATCATGGTGTCTGGGATCTGAGGCCATCCTCTCCGCAAGTGTAGTGGCTGCAAGGTACTCTGCTAGCTGCTGCTTTGCTGCAATCCGTAATGCTCTCTCTTCCTCAAGAGTGGATGTGTCACTCCCCGGAGGGTTGCTTGTGACGTGGTGAGAAGCAATGGAGGCAACCGCCTTAGCCTTGGTAAACTTACCAAGAGTAAGTGGTAGACGGTCTTCGGGAGGTGGTGTGTGATACTTACTCGTAATGCTGTCTCTAAGGCGTGGAACAGTAGGGCTAGGAAGTAGAATCATGTTCATGATGGATCATGGAGAATGATACCTATATCCAATCTGGTTGGGGTTGATCTGGGCTCCTTCAAGGATCCTCATCTTCTCAAGCTTTTGCAAGGTCTAAATGGTTGTCCTTGAATGTGTGGGGACAGTTCGCGAGGTTAACTCCAGCGCCCTCAAGGATGGTAGTGATGACTCCTCCAAAGCTTATGTAAGCTTGCTTCTCTCTACAAGTGATAGCATCATGCTTGATCTTCACAAGTCTTTTGGCTAGGAGGGCAGCATAGTTGGCTCTCCATGGATGCTCAACAAAAGGTATGCTCAAGATATTGAGCTCATCACTAATCACATTGTTCTGGACTGTGCGTAAGAAGAGATTGTTTGCGAGAAGCTTGTGTACATACATGACTGATGGGTGTGATAGTGAGACGGCCTTGGTCTTGCCACTATCAAATCTTCCTTGGCCGAATCTTGGCCAAAACTCATTGGTATCAACTTGTCCAAACTCAATGGCATCTTGGTATTCAAATCCAAGTGCATTCCCAAGATCAAGAATGGAGATGTGGTGATGGCCACCATTGATGGTGAAGAAGAGCTTTCCATCTCGCGCTAATGGGGCTTGTGTGCATGGATAGGCTAGTGTGAACGTGGTAAGGAATTGCCTTGTCTCTTCTTCATAGATCTCTTAGAGAGTATATGCTAGGAAATTGCTGAGTCCTAGAGAATTTAACATCCATTAAACATCACTTTCCAAACCAAGAGCATGCAAGGATGTGTATTCAACCCTCAAAGTGGGTAGAAGCTTAAACTCATAAAGTGGTGTGAGATAATCAATGTTCTCATCCATCTTCTTCCCAACAAAGATCAAAGGCAGCTCCTTCTTCGTGTAAGCGGTGAGCTACTTTAGCTCTAAGATGGCGTGGCACACATAGCTTGATTGGTGCATCATAGTCAATATCATCTTGAATATAATCACGCTTTTCCATAGAGTTGGCGCCTTCATCAACAATATGTTTGCCTTTGTTTCCACTTGTTGCTTTGTCATGTATCATCTTAGTCCTCATCTCATCACTAGTGATGGCCCGAAATTTCTTCTTAGAGGTTCTAGTGTCCATTGTTTGGAACCTAGAACAAAAGAGATTGATACAAGTTAGCAACATGGCTCAATGATAAACAAATCTCAATCCATTACATATGAGACGGAACAATAAAATTGAGATAGACAAGTCAATGTATGTTCAATATTATAAATCAAGAAACCAAAACTCCTGTTCAAATTTTTGGATTCAATGGTGACTTTCACAAATTTTGCATTCTAAATCAGGTTCAAAGCAATACTAAGTGAAAAATCATTATAAATTCTCTTATCAAGTGTGAATTGTGTCTAAAAAGTTCAATTCCTAAAACAATTGCATCATTAATTCCGTTTTTCCCTAAGGTCACAAAATTTTAGCAAAGCAAAAACCAAATTCTACCAACACTACATCACAAAAATCGGTTCTTAGATAATCTAGAAGCTATTCTATAAGTTCTCTACCACTTGTTAGTAACAAAAGTCAATGAATCAAGAGAATCTGGAAATACCTCTTTTGAAGCTCAAAGAGAAAATTAGAATTTAGAGAACATACCTTGGTGTTTGATGAATATGATAAGAGATTTGTGATCTCTTAATGATTGGGTATTGGAATTTCCAATCAATTTGTAAAAGCCCTAATTTTGAAAAGTTTGGATTCAAAGTTATATATCTCCCAAAGAACTTGGAGAGAAGATAAAAAGCTTCTTGAATCTTTAAAATCCTCTTTTCAATATAAAAACATGTTTTAACCTAAAAAGGTTGGGCTTTTTGAAAAGGAAGGAAACTTACATGTGGGGCCCACGGGATTGGGGTTTCACGAAAAACTTACAGTGAGTTCTGGGAATGATCCGTTTTGTCGGTTGTAAAAAATACTCAACGGGAAGTCCATTGATTTACCGGTCGTACAAATTGGACCGGAAAACTCTCAAGACGGCTTAGAATCAAAGATTTGAGTAAAAAGAACCGGGTGGAACTTTTGGCTGGGCATGGTGTGGAACCTCGGTCGCAGGCTTTGTGACCGGGGCCAGCTTTTCTTGGCACCTCGGTCACGGGCCTCGTGGCTGGGGTTTTGGCTCCTCGTGGTCAAAATTTTGGGTTTTTCAAAATACATCATGGAAATCATTTTTCACAACCTGTAAAGTAGAATGGCATCCCACAATAATAATAGAGACTAGGGTGAACACTTACCTTGATGGAATGGAGATTGGTTGGATCCTTTTGTCATATTTTTCAAGGAATGTCCCAAATGAGGGTCCATTGGAAATTTCAACTTTCAATCCGATCATTCCCTCTTAAATGCCCTCATATCATTAGACATTCAATATCAAAGCATTTGATCGAACCATTTGCAAGATCCTCCCAGTTTCTCGAATTCTGCGGTCGCGGCTTGGCGATATGGTTGTCGCAGGTCGGTCACGACAAGGGATTGGGGCAATTTCTAGTTTTGAATTTCATGTTCTAAGATTTTCCTTGATAGTCGCTCTCAAAAATACTCAATTATATTGAGTACCCGATTATAGTTCATTTGATCTAGTATTTCTTGGAAAATCTTTTACCTTGGTGATATTCGTAGCTGCGGAAGGTGCCGGCTAAAGACTGTGGAATGAAAAGTTGGCCATCTTCAAATCTGAGCTTCTTTTTCTGAAATTTCTTCAACCAAAACTTCCCAATGGTCAACTTCTTAGTGTGTGTCAAGTTGGGCCACTTTTGCTCGAGTAGATTTCAATATCCTTCTACTTTGGTGAATTATGCAACCGTGAAGCTTAAGATGGAATGATCTTCGACCCATGAGTCCTTTTACAAAAACTAACTTGGCCATTACTCCTAGAATAACCATATGCTGTTGAGTACCTGATCCTTGGTCAGTTGGACGAGTGGAACTTGAAAATTCTTCAATTGGTCATGAATTACCTAGTCGCGGCTCGGGAACGGATTGAACTTTGGCCTTGACTTGGTAAAATATGATGGACGTGGTTGGAGAAGTTGCATAGCTCTCTGGGGTAGTAAGGATGGTTCGGGAAGACTCCATTAGATCAAAGGTGAGAAAACACCATATTGGCCAAAATCTTCAAAAACCTCGGTCATGGGGCTCGTGACCGGGGTGTAGCTTTCTTTGGGCCTCGGTCACGGGACTTGTGACCCGGGGTGATGCCTTGTACGGGCCTTGGTCATCGGGCTTGTGACCAAGGTTCGGGATCATGTCGCCTTGGTCATTTCCAACTTGACCCAAAGGCGAACCTTCTTCCTCTTTTTCATTTTTCTGTTTTCTCCTTTTGTATTTGGTTTTCTTGTTTATGTAGATACTGAAATAAAACATGCAAAGATCAAAAGAAAAATGAAATCTAATCTAAAAGGGTAAAAAGAAAACTTACAAGTGGGTTACCTCCCATAAAGCGCACTTGTTTAAAGTCTTTGGCTAGACTTGTACAGACGGTTAGGCTTGAGAAGGTGTAGCCTTGGAGATTGGCATCTCCTTAGCTTCCTTAAAGTCTTGATAGTCAGCTCCAGCTTCTATCACAAGTTTTCCTTTCGATGCAGTTTCAAACACTTTGGCTTGAAGAAGAACTTCCTTGGTATGCCTTATCATCTCTTCAATCTGATCTTTGCTCTCCTTGATAAGTTCCAGAGGAACAATGATCTTGATCTTCGAGATCTGGGGCTGCTCGGGAGGCTTTGATGGTAGCTTCCGAGTTCTCTTAATGAAACTCTTGGTTCCCACATAGGTCTTATCAACCTCGGGATCCATTGAATCGTCATCATATAGTGGAGCTTGCGGCTTCATAGTAGAGAGAGTTGGATAGAATACCTTTTTGTTGACATTGGTGAAGGTTTCCTCATGTTGGTTTGGTCAATGATGGCTCCAGCAGTGGCGAGGAATGGTCTTCCCAAAATCAAAGGTCTCTCATTCTTCTCATCCATCTCAAGAATGTGAAAATATGTAGGGACTATGCAGTCTTCTACAACTAGTTGCAAATCACGAACTAGTCTATCTGGGATCTTCTGCGATGAGTATCCAAACATAAGCCTCAAATTGGACGGAGACAATTCTCTAAGTCCAAGTTTCTCCGCAACATTTCTCGACATAACATTGACATTGGCACCAGAATGACATAGAGAGTTAGAGAATTCAATGCCTGTTATGGTGCTGGACCAGGAGCAAACAAAACGTCCAGGATCTTCTACTTTTGGTAGTCTCCTCATTGGATAGTGTTGCTGCTCGTCATCTTCTATGGTACGTGTCATACGCACCATGTCTTCATGAAAATCAAAAAGCATAACCAATGGCTCACTCATACGCCTTGTAGAGGCTGGGATGATGGAGATTACATTGCAATAACCTTTAGGTTCTCGTCGGGCTTTCCCCGAAGTACACCAACTTGTCTTGGGGCTTGATTCGTGATTTGAGCAACCTGAGTTTCCAGCTTCTTCACAAATGTGGAAAGGCCTTTGAACTTACCATTAAACTTGCCATAGATGTTATCAACCTTGACGTTAATATCCCTTGTCGCTTGTTGATGAGAATAAAGCAATTCACGCATCATAGTTTCAAGTCTGTCACCTTGAAGTATTGGAGCTTGGGCTTGTGCGGGTGGAAAGGGCAGCTTGTTGTTATTTTTGAATGGAGGTCGCCGCTGAAAATTGCCACCAAAGTTGTTGTTGTTGTTGTTGTGTTGTTGTTGTTGTTGTTGTTCTGAAACCGGTTTTGAAATGGTCTCTGGTGTTATTGTGGATAGGTTTGATCTTGAGTGTTGATGAGTGTCTATTTTGACCCGTTTTTATTATTGTTTTACTTGTTTTATTGAGTCTAGAAGTTAGGTTTTGTGTTCTTTTGGCCGGTTTTAGTGTCTTTTCAAGGTTTCACTTCCTTGGATCTAAAATGGGCAAAATGGAGCAACTTTGGACGTTTTTATATAATATTGGATTTTGGAAACATCCTGGATCGACCAAGCACGATGAGGATCAACCGATCCCGAAGCAGATCAGTCAGTCAAAGGAAGCTATTAGGTGGCATGGATCAGAGGACGTAGATCGATTGATCCAAGTCGGATTTGGATAGAATGATCCAAGTCGGATTGATCCCAATCACAAATATTCTCCAAATCACACATTAACTCCGAGTTTTGACCTAGAAGACACTCTATTAATAAGGATCATTTCTTGAGCGGCCAGAGGGACCTAGACACGATTTTTACTGTTACTCTGCTATTTTTATTTCTCATTTCAGATCTGTAAACTTTTACATTGGTTTTTCTCAGATCTAAAGTATTTCATTGCATTTTCAAGATCTACATTCTGTATTCATCTCTTTATTTTTGTTTTCAACCATACAACATCATGATCTATCAGCCAATTACCATGGTTGAGTAGATCTGCATGTTGGGAGATGGGATTTATTCAAAAATATTAATGTTTAATTATGTTATTGTTATAGATTAGAATTATGGTTAATAGATCTCTACTTCTATGAATCAAATGCTTTTGTTAGGTTAACGAATCTATCAAATGATTCATATGGTTTTATAGTACAGCTAGCGTTGGCTATTCTACCTGGAATCTATAGTTTGTAGGCTTGATTTCCAGATTTCCAAGAGTTAAAGTTGGATCTACAAGTGAACTTTATCAAACTAGCGTGAAATATGCTATCATAGGATCCTAGCGGATTTATGGTAGAATAATATTTTCTTTTATTAAAAAAATTTAGTTTGGTACAATGTTTGTGTTCTAGACCTAGATCATTTAATTGCTAATCCGGTTAGATATCCTTTTTATTTATTTAAATCCCCGCGATTTCCCAGATCCCAACATTTGTTTTAAATTGATTTTGTTTCCTTGTTTAAAGATTTTATTCGAATTTTATTCGGATTTCCTTTTGTGACAAAACCTGATGCATAAAACATCACATCAAGTTTTTGGTGCTGTTGCCGGGGAATATGAGTTGCCTTTAGATTTTTGTTTTTAAACCTATTCTAGAATATTTTTTCTTCACATTTTAATTTTTTTTTTGTATTCGCGTTTTTGTCTCCGGGGACCGATCAACTTTTTGTTTATTTTTGATTTTTCTGATTTATTTTCTTGATCGGCTGATTCTACCTTGATCGATCGATGCTACTTTGTTCACGATCGACCGATCCTTTCCAAGATCGATCGATCCCAGAGCCTTTTAATCAGATCTAATTTTCAAAATTCTTCTACTTCTCCGGTGTATGCAATTAATGAGCAAGGCTTCTAAAGATCTACAAGACTTGAGCATAGAGGAGTAGACAAGGAAGTTCACAAGGAAGTTTATAAGAAGGATTTCATTTCCAAAATGAACATGATTCCAAACACCCCAAAAAGGTTAGTGAGAATGATTGATGATTTTGGATTTGACAATGAAACTGAGTGAGTACAGGATATTAATTTCTTGGGTAGACAAATAAACTTTCCAAGTGGAAGTTTCTGCCAAAACTTTGGGAGCACTCCTAATTCTCTTTATAATGTCTACTCAACTAGAAACGCGAGGGAACAATGGAATAATCCTTATAACACTCAATTAAACTCTTTTCAACCTCCAACCAAATCACACCAAAACGAGTATCATGAAGAGGTTAGATATGGATTCAATCAGTATGAGAATGCTAGTTATCTTGGTGAAATTGAATCCATGTTTCAGCACATCGTGGAGATGCAGTCCGAGACTGCTGACGAGATAAACGCCAAGATAGGAAGAATATCCAAAGATTTGAATGAGAGAATCAGGAATCTGGATGCCGAAGTAAAACTTTTAGAGACCAAGGCTGAGGAAACTAGGTCGTTAGCTGAATTTTGTTTCTCAATCTCCCAACAGTTACCTGATAGAGAATCAGAAGAGCATGTTCACGCTATCACTATCGAAGGAAATTTTTCCTTCGCAAGTGGGGAGCGTAGCTCTAATAATAATTTCTCTGGGGAGTACCAGGATGATCTAAGTAACTGTTCTGAGGATGACTATGATTGTTTAACCTAAGATGGACACATTTTTGAAACTAAGATCCCAGCTACTCCCGAAGGAAAGGAACTTGACGATATGATAGCCGAACTGCAAGTGAGGCTACCATTCGTTGAAATGGTTAGGAAATTTTCCGACCTAAAGGCTCGTCTGAAGAACATCCTCATGAGAATGATCTCACTTGAGGATGGAGCAATGACGATCCTTAGGGAATGTAACAAATGGATGCAATTCAAAATCCCAAAGAAACTCGCAGACCCTGGCTCTTTCACCCTATCATGCACCATAGGCAATCTGAAATTTCATAACTGCCTGTGTGATTTGGAAGCCAGCGTCAGCATGATGCCCCTCACTATGTCAAAATGCCTAGGTCTTCTCACACTCAAACCATCTGCTTTCTCTTTGGTTCTCGCTGACCGATCTCTGCAAAAACCAGGGGGGGGGGGTTTGAAAATATTCCTCTGAAGGTGGGAGAGTGCTGGATCTTGATAGACTTTGGGGTGTTACACCTTGACGATGGAGGCCAAGACATAATACTTGGGAGACCTTTTCTTGCCACTGCAGGAGCATTAATAGATGTACCTAGGGGAAGGATTGATGTCTGCCTGGGGGAGAAGGTGATGAATTTCACCACCAAGAAACAAGGAAAGAAACCAACCATGATTAACACAAAGAGTACTCGTGACAAAAATCTATGTTAAAGGGACCGATTAGATGAGTCCGAGGACTGGTGCAAATTGAGAGCACCAAAGCTCAATATAAAAGAACTACCTGATGGCCTGAAGTACGCTTATCTCGGCCCAAACTCAACAGAACCTGTCATTATTAATGATAAATTGAACCCAACTGATACATCCCTCTTATTTTGAGAACTACGCAAGCACATAAAATCATTAGGGTACTAGCTCTGTGATCTGACAGGGATCTCCCCTAGTCTGTGCACACACCGGATACACCTTGAAGATCCATCAAAGACATCGGTGGAACCCCAACGCCGGCTAAACCCGAACCTCCGAGTGGTAGTTAAGATTGCCCGTGGATTAGTACGGTGCAAGTAGTTCCAAATAAAGGTGGAGTTACTGTTGTTTCAAACGATAAGAATGAACTCATTCCTACGCATACAGTAACCGGACATAGGAGGTGCATAGATTATCGGAAACTGAATGCAGCCACTCAAAAAGACCATTTTCCTCTTCCATTCATCGATCAGATGTTAGAGCATCTAGCTAACCATCGATTATATTGCTTCCTTGACAAATATTCCGGATTTTTCCAAATCCCCATTCATCCCGATGATCAGGAAAAGACGATGTTCACATGCCCTTACGGGACCTATGCATATTGGAGGATTCCCTTTGGGCTTTTCACTGCCCCAGCAACATTCCAAAGATGCATGATGTTGATATTCATTGATCTAACTGAAAATATAATGGAAGTATTCATGGATGATTTCTCCGGCTACAGTTCCTCCTTTACCAACTGTCTGGCTAACCTTAGTAAAGTCTTGCAGCGATGCGTAGATAAACATTTGGTTCTAAATTGGGGAAAATGCCATTTCATGGTTAGGGACGGGATCGTACTTGGGCATAGAATTTCAGAGAAGGGGACTGAAGTAGATAAAGCAAAGATAGAAGTCATGATCAATCTTCAACCCCCAAGAACAGTACGAGAAATCCGGAGTTTCCTAGGCCATGCAGGTTTCTATGGAGGTTCATTAAAGATTTCTCGAAGACTACAAGACCTCTCACACGACTTCTATGCAACGAAGTTGTTTTTGATTTCGATAAAGATTGTCTCGATGCCTTCTTGGAAATAAAGAAGGCGCTAATTAGCGCCCCCATAGTCCAACCACCAGAGTGGAAACTCCCTTTTGAGATCATGTGTGATGCTAGTGATTATGCCGTAGGGGCAGTTCTAGGACAGAAGAAAGACAAGCATCTGCATGTCATTTATTATGCTAGCCGGACACTGGATGAAGCACAAATAAGATACGCTACAACCAAGAAGGAACTCCTAGCAATCGTTTTTGCTGTATAGAAGTTCTGATCGTACTTGGTAGGATCTAAGATAATTGTGCACACAGACCACGCCGCTTTACGTTACCTTCTCAGCAAGAAAGACGCTAAACCCCAACTGCTGCGTTGGGTTTTGCTACTACAGGAGTTTAACATTGAGATTAGAGACAAGAAGGGAATAGAAAATGGGGTAGCTGATCATTTGTCCCGACTAAGAGTAGAGGCAAAGGTCCCGATAGATGAACATTTGCCTGAAAAAAGCATTTATTCCATCTTCAAGGAGTGCCACGAGGAACGCGAATGCATACTAGCCTTGCACAAGGAACAGATCGAACATCCTTGTTTTGCCGACTTCCTCTGCGCCAAGATAATACCCCCAGATTGCACTAGCTCAGCAAGGAAAAAAAATTTCCGCGAAGTAAAAAAATACATCTGGGACGAACCTTACTTGTACAGAGGTTGCCCCGACGGCTTATACTGGCAGTGTATTCCAGAATCAGAAGTTGCTGGAATTCTCTTTCACTGTCATGGTTCAAACTATGCAGGATATTTTGCTACCTTCAAGACAGTTTCCAAGGTCCTTCAGGCAGGTTTCTGGTGGCCCACGATGTTCCGGGACACGCATGATTTTGTTTCAAAATGCGACTCCTGTCAACGTTGCGGCAACATAAACCAGAGAAACGAGATGCCCCAGAACTACCTACTTGAAGTAGAAGTAATCGACTGCTGGGGGATCGATTTCATGGGCCCTTTTCCACCTTCGTGTGGAAATATGTACATCCTTGTTGCTGTGGACTATGTGTCAAAATGGGTGGAAGCAGTCGCAAGTCCTACAAATGATGCCAAGGTTGTTCTAAGAATGTTCAAATCTGTGATATATCCACGATTTGGAGTACTAAGGGTCGTAATAAGTGATGGTGGAACTCACTTCATCGACAGACTTTTTGCTAATCTCTTGAGGAAGAATGGTGTTTCGCACAAGGTGGCAACACCATATCACCCGCAGACCAGTGGTCAGGTGGAGGTTTCAAACAGAGAAATCAAAAGTATCCTGGAAAAGATGGAAAATGTCACAAGAAAGGACTGGTCCCTAAAACTCGATGATGGATTGTGGGCCTACCGAACTGCTTATAAAACCCCAATTGGAACTTCCCCTTTCAACCTAGTCTATGGAAAAGCTTGTCACCTGCCAGTGGAGTTAGAGTACAAAGCATTATCGGCAACCAGACTGTTAAACTTTAAATCCAAAGCAGCAGGAGAAAAACACCTGACCCACATAAATGACCTGGATGAGCTCAGACTAAGAGCTTATGATAACGCGCAGATGTACAATGAGGGGGGGAAATCTTGGCATGATTGGAAGATAAAGCCGAGAGAATTCCACAGCGGTGATAAATTACTTTTGTACAACTCACGTTTAAGGCTTTTTCCAGGCAAACTGAAATCATGTTGGGGGGGGGACCTTATTTGATTAAGGAAGTTAAAACTTATGGAGCAGTCGTGCTTTGGGATGGAAAGACCGGATATTTTACAGTAAATGGCCAGCGACTTAAGCCACCTAATTGAAATAAAACTAAGTCAAGATAGTGACTTTGCAAAAACAAGCGCTGGTTGGGAGGCAACCCAACATGTTCTTTTAATTTATTTTTGCTTTTGAATTAATAAAACTATTTTTTTCCCATCAGTTATTCGTTCCACACCCTTACACCCTTTTTCATTCAGACCCCAGTCTTCTTTCGCAACATTAGGAGCATGTGCAACCAACTGAAAAAACTATGCAGTGTGGGAGCCGTTAGTATCAAGTACTTCATCTATATTAGTTTGAGTTGACTATTGGTGCAGTTTGTATAGATTGATGTACATGGTTAGAACTGGTTCCAACTTCCCCTTCTCAGAAACAATGCTCTGGAATAGACCGATCCTATCTTGATCGATCGATCTAGTCTTATCTTGAGACTCTCTTTCCAAAAAAAAAAAAAAAAAGAAAGAGAAGGGAAAGAAGTCTGAAGGAACCAGAATAAAACCTTTTATTTATTTAGTTAGTAATTTATTTCTTTTATTTATTTTAGCACCAATAGCAACTCTATTAGGATCATTATATAGAAGCTTACTTAGAGTCCAAGGTTCAGGAGGTTGTGCACCATCTTTGGTTTCCGTCTCACTGTGATTTTGTGCATTGGCTTGCACCAGATTTCATCGGTCATGCCTAACCATCACCCTTAAAATGGCCCCCATTACTAGCCCTTAGCGATTGAGATTCCCTTTGTGAGACTGCACGCAACACTTAATGAATGTTAAAGGGCCAACGATGGAGATTTCAGAAGTTCCCTTGGATCTCGGATGCTAGAGTACGGTAATGGTTGCTATGCTTATGGTAAAGTACATGTTGTACTGCTAAATGCCAATTAACCTTTCACAAGGTTTATCTTTGGTTTACATGATCAACATGGTGGTTTCTAAACCTAAGCGTAAGTTCCCATTTTTCAAACTTCCAATTCTGAACTTTGTTTCACCACCATGTTTCTTACTTGAGGACAAGCAAGGATTCAAGTCTGGGGGTGTGATGAGTGTCTAGTTTGAGCCATTTGTATTATTTTTTTACTTGTTTTATTGAGTCTAGAAGTTAGGTTTTGTATTCTTCTGGTCGAATTTAGTGTTTTTCAGGTTTTCACTTCCTTGAAGCTAAAATGGGAAAAACGGAGCAACTTTGGACGTTTTTACACATCATTAAATTTTGGAGACATCCTGGATCGATCGATCCTAAAAAGGATCGACCAAGCACGACGAGGATCGACCGATCCCGAAGCAGATCGGTTAGTCAAAGGAATCTATGAGGTGGCACGGATCAGAGGAAGTAGATCGATCGATCCAAGCCGGATCGATCGATTTCAATCACGAATATTCTAAATATCGCACATTAACTCCAAATTTTGACCTAGAAGACACTCTATAAATAAGGATCATTTCCTGAGCGGCCAGAGAGACCTAGACACGATTTTTACTGTTACTCTGCTATTTTTATTTCTCATTTCAGATCTGTAAACTTTTACATTGGTTTTTCTCAGATCTAAAGTATTTTCATTGCATTTTCAAGATCTACATTATATCTTCATCTCTTTCTTTATGTTTTCAACCATACAACAACATGATCTATCAACCAATTACCATGGATGAGTAGATCTGCATATTGGGAGATGAAATTTATTCAAAGGGATTAATGTTTAATTAGGTTATTTTTATAGATTAGAATTATGGTTAATAGATCTATACTTCTATGAATCAAATGCTTTTATTAGGTTGACGAATCTATCAAATCATTCATAGGGTTTTATAGTACAGCTACTGTTGGCTATTCTACCAGGAATCTATAGTTTGTAGGCTTGATTTCTAGATTTCCAAGAGTTGAAGCTGGATCTACAAGTGAACTTTATAAGACTAGCGCGAAATATGCTATCATAGGGTCCTAACGTATTTATGATATAATAATATTTGCTTTTATTGAAAATATATATTTTGGTACAGTGTTAATGTTCTAGATCTAGATCATTTAATTGCTAATCCGGTTAGATATCTTTTTATTTATTTAAATCCCTGCGATTTTCCAGATCCCAACATTTGTTTTAAATTGATTTTATTTCCTTGTTTAAGGATTTTATTCGGATTTCCTTTTGTAACAAAACTTTCCATACTTTCATCCTAGCTCTGCTTAGATCTACAGATCTATAGTGCTTTTTACTGTATGTAGAACGATCCCACCACTATACTACCGCACACAACTGTGCACTTGCGGGAACCATTGATTGGGTAAAACCAGATGCATAAAATATCACATCAAGGGTTCTCAACATTTGGATTCCTATAAGAAATGTGAGAATTGTACTGGAAGTTGTTGTTGAAGTTGTTGTTGTAGCCACGGTTCAGAAATGAACCTTGAGTACCAACATAGTTAACATCTTCTTCTTGATCCAATGAATCATCAAACTCATGGAAACCATCATTGTTTCCATCATCAAATGTGCTACAAGCATCGACAGCTCGATTTTGATTTCGTAGAAGTTGGCTCATCATGTTTTTAAGCTCTGTGATCTGCTTAGAATCAGAATCACTAGAACGTATGGATCCTTTTTACGATTTTAAGAGAACAATATAATCAAAGCAAATACTATTTTTTCCGATAAACTAACTTTACTAAAATAATTGGGGGTGGATCATGTATCCACAAATATCGTTATCACCTAACTGATACATTTACATCCAACACGAGATGTCTCTATGTAAAGAAGACAAATAAAATATTGACATGCTTTATATACGGTAAGTAACATATTACCATATTTTTCGTTATCACATATACCGTGTCTTTATTGATAGCTCAGCCCCCATGATAAATGGGATGCTACCGGTTCTAACATTAAATAACTTAGTACACGATAACAGAACTGTTATCCGACCTCCAAATCTCTCATTTGCATATACATCACAGCGTCTTCAGTTATTCACATATATAAGACTTAAATAACCTACTACACGATAACAGATATGTTATCTGACCTCCATACCAAGAGCGTTGAACCAACGATAGAGTGAACATTACCATTTCTAACGGTAAAAAACATATCATACGATAACAGATTTGTAATCCAACATCCATATCTCACATTTGCAGATACATGGCATGGTCTTCAGTTATTAACAGTTATATAAACTAAGGATGTATTACCAACATAGCGCTCAGGATCTGAATACCGACTCACCCAATGCTAAATTTATTGTTACCAACATACCATAACGTGCACAGTGTGCATCATTATCTTGTCCCGAGTTTGTGTGCTGTAAGGGTAAACATGTCCTCACACACCCAAAATCATTGAGAGATTTAATTTCCAGATTATGGATTATGGAAAACCAATTATTGAGTTATTCATGTATTTTTGAACATTTTTGTCGAAATCATCATGATTATAAAAGCTAAGGGGCCTCTCCCTCCAACTGACAAGTCGGATCACCTGCTTGCGACACCTCTCCCCTTTTAAAAAAAAAAATCCGAAATTTTTCATTTTCTCCATTCTCTCTCATCTCAGCCATTTATTGTAAAAAAAATCCTCGTTACTCTTCCTTATTCCGGTAACTACTTTCAAGCAAATCAACAGTCTAAAACAAAACCCCTTATCGTCACTCTTCCTTACTCTGGTAACGCTCTTGTTGTATGTGGATGCAACACGAGTACAAATGAGGTCGGTTTGTGTGATCGGTCTACGAGATCGAACCGAGTAACAAAATGAGTGTTATTTAAGGATAAAAGTAGGAGAAAAAAGTAGGAGACAAAAGGAATAATAGCTAATCCCTAGCTTCCAGGAAGTAATGATTGCACCTATAAAGTTCAATAATTACACTATTTATAGGGTCTACCTATTCTAGAACCATCTAGGGAATTCTACCGTAGATTGGCCTGAAATCATAGAATAATGTACATAAACATTAATGGGCCGGGTGATCCATTGAGGGTGCTCGGCCCGGGTCAATCAATTGTTCCCCCCACCTTTAGCCTGACAGAGCATTGACGGGCTCTTTTTGTCGGTCCGTTTAGGTCCATTGTTTGTGGACGCCAAAAGGCGTTCTCCAACCGTTTGATCGTTCTAATGTGAAGTGCTGCCTAGGGCTCCGTGCTCCTCTGTATATATACCCCTCATCACGTTGATCCCATCTTAATTCATCTTGCTTAACAGGTACTTTCTCTCACTTTCCCCGCTCTCCTTCCTTCTTCATTATTATCTTCTTTGAAATGTCGAGAAGTTCTGGGCGTTCGGATGAGATTTTTTGCAATGAGCGCACTCCCTCGGGCTTGGATGATGAGTCCGCATCTGATTTAGATCGGAGCCCATCAAACTCCACTTCTTCGTCTCGCGGCGGTTCTGCCCGTGGATCTGAGTCCTCAATGGAGAGCTTGGATTAGGCTTTATTCGTTCTTCCTCTGGTTGATGTTTCTTGTCCTTTAACGATTTGTGGTGCGTCTCGAGCTTGACTTCTAGAGATCGAGCATCCTATACGGGCGGATGCTTTGATGAGGGAGGCCACAGGGGAACGGTGGGGACGACGACGTCATTTTTCTGACGGGTCCGTATGGGTTGTGTGCTGATTTTATTGGTAAATTTACCTCTGAACTAAAGACTTACGGTTTGTCGAGGCTGTTCCCAAGGAAATCAAGATTTGCTTCCCTCTTCTAGAAGAGAGACCTTGGACGAACTCGG